>BLKM01000844.1:1099308-1228563 GCA_013340265.1 Coptotermes formosanus
CCGTGTGTGTGTGTGTGTGTGTGTGTGTGAGAGAGAGAGAGAGAGAGAGAGAGAGAGAGAGTGAGTGCGTGTGTGTGAGCGAGTGGGGGAGTGAGTGGGTGGGTGGGTGGGTGAGTGAGTGAGTGAGTGAGTGAGTGAGTGAGTGAGTGAGTGAGTGAGTGAGTGATGCAGTTGGCCATGTTCATTACTTGAAATTTTCAGAAAGGCTGTCCAATATGAAGTCATACGTGAGCCTTCATGTTTTATTTTATAATTTATTTAAAAATTATGGGTTAAATGTCAAAGTATTACTTGCCTGTTTTGTCATGTTGTTATGTTAATTTTATGTTCCTTTGTACCTTTCTAACTTTACATGCCATAATACATTATATGCATGCTCTGGCAGTGAAATCATACTACTGTGCACATCATGGAACCTTGTCTTTCTGTGCTTAATGCTAAATGTAGTTTATTCAGAAAAAAAGAGTAACTTATATCAGTTAGTGCAAAAGAAATAATTTTTTAAAATAAGAAATGCAAAAGAACAGGTGTTCCCTTGTTGATGAATTAACATATTTAAATTGTCTGTTTTTGAATTAACATGTTTAAATTATCTGTTTTTGAATTAACATGTTTAAATTGTCTGTTTTAAGATGTACCGAGACCTCTGTATGTTTCCATTTGATCCATGTACTGAATTTATATTTTAAGAACAGTGTGCATCTCCCCAGTAGCAAAACTTGATTATGTCCTAGTGTCTTACCTGTACAAACAGTATTCTACTGTGTCACACTTTACAGTTGATGATGTGTGTAAGAAGTGAGTTTCTAGAATTCATTGCTTATTTACAATGTATGTTATGAACACACTGAAGTGCAGAAAATACCTTGTGGATTCTCAACATTTCATACATACCAAATTAAATTTACAAGTAATTAAAACTGAATGAGTGTTATATGTGCATGGTGTTTTGCTTGGACACTGATGAAGTGAAAGAAACGCAAATGCATGTTGGAAAACACCCCTGGAAATTCATGTAATATACAGGGTGTCCCAGGAGGAAAGGTCAGTGTTTTGGGAGGTCATAGTATCGGTCATTCTAAGCAAAAAAGTGTATATGAACATGTGTCCTATTCCGAACGGTTTCCCACATAGAGCTATTTGACTGTGCAGTAGTTTGGATTTGGCACCCAATATTGTCCTTCCCTCCAACTGTACTGTGCCACTGTCTGAAGTGTCTGAATTGGTGTGAAGCATCAGTTGGCCATTGTGACTGCTGGTAGTGACATTGTAGGAGTGTTGTACAAAATGCCGCACATCTTCACAAATGCCGAATATGCTGATATGCTGTATGTTTACTGCTTCTGCGATGGTAGTGCCACTGCTGCTGTTGAAGAATACTGTCGACGGTTTCCTATGCGCAGAATTCCAGATTGTAGAGTGTTTTCCAAGGTGTTCAATACATTGCATGAATGTGGTACACTACCCAGTGCTTGTGTTTCATCTGAACGAGCACATCAACAACATATGGAGGAACAGGAAAACATTCTTGAAATGGTAGAGCCTAGCCCTACTACTAGCGCGCGAAGACTTTCTGCACAACTCGGTGTTTCATGAACACGTGTATGGCAAACATCGCGTGAAGATGGCTTGTACCCATTCACCCACAGCGTGTGCAAAATCTACACCCAGGGGACAGTGTCATGCGTCTAGAATTTTGTCATTGGTTACGTACTAATCGCCAATTTCTTCCATTAATACTATTCACTGATGAAGCTACTTCCACCAGTAACGGAATCAACAACACATGTAACTCGCATCGATGGTCTCACGACAATCCACCTGGTACTGTGGAAACAAATTTTCAACATCGTTTCTCTAGCAATGTGTGGTCCGGTATGATCAATGACATGTTGCTTGGTCCTGTTATTTTAGACGATCATATGACAGGACAAAATTACCTAGACGTTCTGTAAAATGAATTACCAGAACAACTAGAGGATGTTGCTTTGGCCACACGGATTGCTATGTACTTTCAGCATGATGGAGCTCCTTGTGATTATATCCGACTTGTGATGCAGCATCTCAGTGACACTTTCCCTAATCAGTGGATCGGTTGTGGCAGTACCATTAACTGACCACCAAGATCTCCAGACCTAACCCTGTTAGATTTTTGTTTATGGAGTTGGATGAAGAGTGAAGTGTACAGAAGAAAAGTGGATGCACGAGACAAACTGCTGGAATGCATAATGGGTGTTGTCTCCCACATAAAGGAACATCAAGATGCACTCAGACGAGCAACATGCCATGTCCTCACACGAGTTGCAAAGTGTGTTGATGGTGGAATTTTCGAAAATGCCTTGTACTAGGTAAACTGTACCAACTTTGTCACATGAAAAATAAATGCCGGTATTAGAAACAATATGTTATATCACCTTGTTATCAACAATTTTGCAACTGTACAGTCAAATAGCTCTATCTCGGAAACTGTTTGGGATAGGATACATGTTGATATACATTTTCTTGCTTAGAATGACCGATACTATGACCTCCCAAAATATTGACCTTTCCTCCTGGGACACCTTGTATTTAGGCAAGGAAAGTTGCTGCATTGTTAAGACATGTTGCATAATCTCTCTCATTTTCCACAAATGCCATTTGTTTCACAATTTTATATTCTTGTGTTCAAATAATACTCTGCTTTCATAAATCATGTATTAAAATTTCAGTACCCACCCCATTATGGTAAAGGTTAATATGCGTACATTGTAGTGAAACTTAATTATGTGTTTGTTATTGCTCTTATTTATGAAAACACAATATACAGTATTTTTAAAACTTTTTGAATAGTGAACTGAAAATTGGAGATGCGAAAGAAGAATTATGGGCTGTGGCAAGTGACAGGAAGAAAACATCACAGAAGAAGAGAAGCAGTAGGTAAGTCTACACCAGTTGTGAGCTTTCAGGCTTCTGCCGTGGTGTAGTTCAGTCCTTCTATCTTCTGGGATGTTGTGCGGTTGGTACTTGGTTTTTGCATTTTCTGGTATTATCAGCTTATTTAGCAATGCATTTTAATTTATATTTTGAAGATCCATTGATTAGTGTAACAACTACAAACAATGTAATAACCTCCATTTATGTTCCATGTCTGCTTTGATAGACATGTCAACTGTGAAGACTGCTATTTGTCTGGGATGTGACACCATGTTATGTAATGGAAGTGTACTGACATTTCGAGGATTGTGTCACAACAGAATCCTCCAGAATGTCAGTACACTTTATCAGACCACACAGTGTCATACCAGAAGTCACTCCTGTGAGAACCTCAAATGTTGGATAGTCTTGGCTGCTCCAGATGTAATGTTTCATGGTATATGTTGGTTCTCTTCTTGACAAATGTAAAGGGGGCTGTCAAGTTTTTCTGTCCCTTTTGTTAACTTTTACCATTTTCTTGTACCATCTGTACTGCTGCTACTTCTAGTCCTGGTGTACTATGGGATTTAAAATCCTCTGTTTCCAGGCGATGTGTATTAAAGTCTGGGGGATGTTTTTTTGTACAGTGTTGTTCTTCCATCACGTCGCAAGTCTTTGAGGCTTCAGAAGAAAACTCCATCTGGTGATCCACTGCCGGTAAAGACTGAAACTTCAGATGTTGCAGAATCTGCAGTTGATGTTGCAATTTCAAGAAAACCATCAGGTAAAGTTACAGGAGGTACCTGCTTCATGCGTAACAAGAACATTTAGGATATATAAACCTTTAATGTACTGCACTCTAATATTTGTATTTTAGGGCCTATTCCTATGAAATCAGCTGCAGGAAGTGACTGTAAGGAAGAAATACTGAAGAAAATTGTTGATTGTTGTAAGCCAATGCTGAACAAAGAAGACTTTTCACCACAGACAGAATTCAGTTGTGACCTGATAAAGTAAGTGCTTATGTGTGTGTGTACATATATATTTGTAGTTTAAAAACTGTGTAATTTATTTTCATATTGTGTGTCATTGTGGTATGTGAATCTCAGTAAATCAACCATCCAAATACCACATCAGATCATTTTAATTATTTCTACCTGGCATGTTTGAGTACCAAGACCAACCTCAGGGGCATGTTACGCTTGCTATCACAGGTTTTACATTTTAAAAATTCTTGTTTCGTACAGGTATACATAGATATTTATCCAGAACACCATTTACATGTACATTATGCCCAGCAGGTATATGGTGTGGGAATGACAGATGTGTCTGCTTTTAAACTTACGTCCAGATCTTTATATTCGATACAGATTTGCTTTAGTCATCAATAAGAGTTTAGCATTTATTTAGCTTCCTGTATCAGATAACTATTCCATCCACATTTCTACTGTTATTTACTTATTTTATTTCTGCGACAGTGGTTCATCATCTGTTATTAGCTGTGTAATTTGTAATACTTGATGTAACATATTTGTTCTAGTTTTGGTCATGTGTGTAGTGACTAGTCTATTTGTGCAGTGTTTCTTCAGATTTATTTACATAATTTTAGGGCCTAGAGTGGATTTTCTTATCACTCTTCTGTATACTTGTTGTGTTTGTTACCAAATCAGTAGTGTCTGTTTCATCCAAATTCTGGATTTTATAAAAATAGGCCAATTTGATGCAGAAGTTGAAGACGTTACAGACATATACAGCATGGCACTCCTGTAAGCTTATCTTCACCTAATGAAATTGAAGCGGACTAAAAATGAAAGTATTCTGTTGTACACAAATACTCTTCTCATCGTTTGAGTTCAAGATATGTACCGTTTTATCTGATGTGTTTGAAGTCAGGTGGGGCGCAGGTTGTATATTTATTCTGTATACTGTGCAGCATTTGCAGCAGGTGTAGGTTTGGGAGTTTTTGGGAGGGGAATAGGGGGTTCCTGGCCTGCAGATCCATGAACTTGTTACTAAATAAAGGAACTGAATAGGTAGTGGGAGCTGTACTGGGTTGTTACAGGGCCTGTTAGGACTTATACAACTATGCTTTTGTCTGGCATTTGACTCTTCTCTTGCTACTATTTGTGTGCAGGTATGTATAATGAGAACTCATTATTGCACATGCTGTGAGTTATATTAATAATACTGTGATGTATGCTGTATTTAGGACCTCTAAATTCTTCTCCTCCCTGTTTATGTTCAGCACATTCTTTGCAATTTGTTGATGTCACCCCAGAATTTATTTTTGTATTAAATCTAAATTAACCTTTGTTTCCATTCAGTAAATGCACAGGTCTAACTAATGTGACAGTTGTGTAGCTATCAAAAATTTCCTTATTGTTGATGGAGTAAATTGAGTCTGCCCTGCACTGTGAAGTCACCCCCTTTCCTCTTTTAAAGGTTCATCAATTTATAGGGTCATTATTTTATCTGACAAGGTTGTTTGTCACATTGCATTGGCTTGCTTATTGCTTTAATGCAGTCTACCCAGCCAGCTGTCCATGTGCCTGGCAAACTAGTGGTGGTAAGTGATTATAAACAATACTTGCTACATAAAATAAGGACTCTGTATGATCCTTACAGCTATTCCGAGGTCTCTGAAATGATTTCTCTGCCTCAGTTTTTTTGACAGACATATTGTGTGTGTTTGTTAACTCCAACATTACTGTTGTGTGCATGGTTTATACAGTGAGCCAAAAGTCAATGTGCACCTGCTGTAGACAGTGTTCTGTCCAGACATGTGTTCATGGACATGACATTTTTTGAGCAAGGGAGTGTTGGTTGCCAAATGTGCCACAATCATGTGGGCCATAATACCAAGGATGAGGCAGCTGTAACATTCATACTATGACTGAGGTGGTTTTATCATCTGTAGTATAGGTGCACAGTGACTTGGCTCACACTGTATTATGTATTCACATTTGTGTAGGTTCAGGAGGGACCTCAGTAAGCTGACCCTTTCAGCGGAAAGAATTGCAAGAGTGGTTCCTAATCGTATCTACTCCATGGCTGTTCACCCTACTGAGAATAAACTGCTGTTGGCTGTTGGAGATAAGTGGGGTAACCTTGGTGTGTGCAGTGATTTATTTATTTGTTTGTTTGTTCATTTGTCTTCATGTGGCAGTGGTATTAGTAACTCACCCAGTATAGGATTGAATGTTAGGATTTTTGTGAATGACAATGGGAGAACAATTTGTAAGGAAGTGATGTTGACTTGAGGGACTAAGGAAGACCATGATTAACCTCAGTCAGGATGGCTGTTCTTCAGGCCAAGATTTGAACCTGGGACCTGAATAGGAAGAAGGATTCCTACCAACTCAGCCACTGTATGTGGTTACAGTGGTTAGTTTGATTAGTTTGATGGTAGAGCTGGTAGAGGTAAGGAAAACTTTTCTGATACTTATCCCATTCAGAATGGTGTGAACAAAAAGGTGCTTTAGTTCCACTGCCTGTCAACATTGCTTTAAGATACGTAATTAGGAAGAAATGGAATTGTGCACCACATATCAACTATTTATACCCATCCAATTGTAATAGTGGTGTCAAAGGGGAATGAGGGTGCAAGTGGTAGTAAAAGTGTGAATAAAGGCAAGTAATGGTGACATTGACAGTAGGGGTTTTGAAGATGTCAGTGATAATCTGGGCTATTGTAAGTTTAATATATTACATTATTTTCTGGACAACTGGCATAAATATTTGTATATTTTACACACTGGGCATGTTGGGAACAAAGGTGAATTGAGTCTTATTTTAAGAGACAGTGAACTAAGATTGAATTTTGACAAATGTGAATGATTGTTGGGTGGCTTGTGTTGTGTTCTTGATTTATTAAATATCATCCTTTGCATTTGAAAAGCAAGTACAAGAAGGGGCTCTTCTAATAACCTGATTAAATAAAGAAAGCACATTTTATACCATAACATTAGGACTTAACCATCCACATAACAGGTAAGTGTGCTCTGAAAAAATTGGGTAAGTCAAAATCGCATAATTTGAAGCTTTATTTTTGGTTGTAAGAACTTCGAGTTCATGAGGTTTTGCACTATTTGAACAGATCATGTAATTTTAGTACTGCTTTTTGCAGGTTTGTGGGATGTACTTTCTGACAGTGGACCTGAGAGTGTTCAACTCTTTGCACCTCATGTGGGGCCTATCAACTGTACCAGTTTCTGTACTTATGATGCAACAAAAATCTATACCACTAGCCATGATGGAACTGTTAGATGTGGTGACCTTAACAAACTTGTATTTGATCAGGTGAGTTGCTGCATAAGAAGTTGTATTGAACTGGGGGGGGGGGGCAATAAGAGATTATGGAAATTTGTATCTAATAATCAATTTTAAAGCATAAAATGCAGATATATATTTAACACTAGGGATTTGCAGGTCCTTTCAAATTTAAAGTTTTTGGACATTTAGTTTCAGTTTAAATTTCCAGGTTCAATCACAAAATATTAAATCTACCACAGGAACGAATTTTGTCTTTCAAAGCTTTGAATAATTGCGTTACAAGTGTGTGTTCTCTATTACCTAAGAAGGGCAATACTTTTTATTAATGTACTCACAATCTCTGCTATATCTGCCTCTCTGCATGTAACACCTTGAGACCCACTGAATAGATTTTCATGGCATTTGATGTTTGGAAGTTCTACTAAAATTTGTCAATGTATTCCAGTTTTGGTTAATATCAGACAAGAGTAACGCATACTTTACATAAAGATGCATTCATGTGTGCATGTCCAGTATATATGGCCAAGTAACAGTGAAAGGAACTTGTAGGTGCAGGTGATAGGCAGGTTTATGTTTGCTACACTTTTTCTGTTTGTCTTATAGTTTTCGAGGTAATTACACAAAGGAGAGTGGTCCTGAAGGAACTTGTAGATGCAGGTGATAGGCAGGTTTATGTTTGCTACACTTTTTCTGTTTGTCTTATAGTTTTTGAGGTAATTACACAAAGGAGAGTGGTCCTGCTGTAGTTGTTTTTGCTGGTAATTGCCTGTATGGTAGCAGTTAGCATCAATTTTGATGAAGGTTCGATTGTAATATTGTATTGTGGTTGCTTGTAAGTGGTGTTAGTGGAAGTACTGGATGAACTGTGCTATTGTGCCCATGAGTATTACACACAATGCACATTGATTTAAAATTACGAACGGTTTTTTTGTTCCAAGGATAGACTTTTAAACTGCTGCATATTTTGTGCTGCCCACGTGAAACACCTACACTGCAATGCGGATTTTATGTTTCTGAAGGCGCCATTGAAAATGAATGTAAAATCAAGGAAATGGAATCTGATGTAGCTGTTAAAATTAAATACACAAAATTATACTATATTACATTAAAAATGTAATGTAGTTAAATCTGTTGCATTAAAAGTGTAATTTAGTTCATATCTTCCACATTTCCATTAAAGTAAATTGCTGCTTCTTTGCTGTTTGCTGAACCCATTACATTTCATTCTTAATACTACTGAGGGAAGCTCTTGTGTATTTGTTCAGTGCATGTAGTATATATTTTTCTATGTCCTACACTGTGTATTATAGAGTAATAACCTGGCTGAGCTACTAACACTGGATGGTGCCTCACTGACATGTTGCAAGAGTGGACCAGTAGCTCAGCTAGGTTGCTGCACTCTGCATGTGTGACATGTATAACAAGAGGACAGTAGGAGAGGTGTGAAATTGTAACTGACAGTGACACTCAGCATCACTTTGTACAGGATTTTCAAATGCCATTTGAAGTTGTATACAGTAGATTTCTCATAAATATATAGAGACAAAAACGGCGGTTGTTAAAATACGTATTTCTGAATCATTTCAAACTGATTATTTACTTGAATGAGTGAAATTTTTTTTTACTGTCTTGAAAATGTGTGTTCTGACATTTTTTAATTTTCAGATTTATGCCAGTGATGAAAAACTGTCAAGAAATCACACTACATGGCACTGCCAAGTAGAAGAAAGCAGTCTAATGATTGCACATGGTCTGTATGTGATGTGCAAGTGCTTAGTATATTATGTGAAAGGTAGAACAAGTTGGGAAATGTATACATAGCACAACACTTCTAGCATATTTGCTGTGATTGTTTAGTTGTCTCAAAACCTTAAGACTAAGGGAGAAGGGGTCTTGCAAATAAAGTGTTTGTTTCAGGTTTGTATACAAATTTGTTTCAATGCTGTGTTATTTAGCCAGTAATGGGGGACTTTTACGCATGCAGAAATGCATGAGGCATCAGTTTCCTGTTACACTGCTTTGGAGCACAGGGTATCTACTAAGCAGTGTCAGCAGACTGTTTCCAGCTGTGGCTTTGACCTCTCCCCAAATCTTTCCCAGTATTTCAGCTTTCTCCTCTGTTGTTCTCCACCACTTCATTTTTGCTCTTCCTGTTCTATGTGGTCCTTTGTAAACTGTTGTTATCTGGTTTTTACCAAAATTAGAGCGTTGATCAATTTTGGAAATACTCAGTAGGCCTGTCAAATTCCTTGAAAATTTTTCAGCAGTTCTTGGATTATTACATACATGTAGATGGTCAGACAGACATGTCACAGCTAATTGATAGTTTTTTGTAGAGTCTTGTTGCAAATTTGCTAGTTACTGTGTTTCACATTTCCGGATGAATTAGTCATAGAGAACACGCTGTGTCTGAAATTTTGGTGCATGCTGACAGTAGCTTATTGCAGAAGAAAGAATATCTTGTTTGAAATAATGTTACACCATAATCTGTATACTGTTATTAAGAAGTATCTTTATATAGTTGCTCAAGTCTTCATATCCTTGAAATTTGTGTATTACTAGCATTATTCAACATACGCATGAAGTGAGTGAACTGGGATGTCATTGAAACTCTGTGTCTGTCCATATGTTGGAAGTTTTATACTTTTGGAGCACATGAATGTGAAATTTTTATGGAAACATCAGAAATGTACATGGAAAATGGAAATAATTTCTACCATCTGCTGTTATTTGCGATGTGGTTAGCTATGGGTCTTTCAGTTTCAGTGGCAGTTTCTGACTTGGCAGGAGGAACGTTTAACTTCTCTCCCTGAGAAGTTAACAATTTGCAGGATGCTGAAAGAAATGTTACTAATAATATTTTAAAGATGTGAAATGCTTCATTTTAGGTAATGGTAAACTTGCACTGGTGGACTGCAGGGCTGAGGAGCGGCTGCAAGGCTGGTATCAGTGCTATGAACGGTCAGTCAGAACTGTTCAGCTTCATCCCCTCAAACAGCAGTACTTCATAACGTCATCAGCGTTATGGTTAGTATAAAGCAGGAGTAGTGACCATATGTTTGTTGATCACTAACAGCATCATTTGTTCCACAGGTTGAACCTTTTGACCACTTCTGAGCATTATAAGGAGTGTCATTTCTGACAATTGATTTTTCATGATCTTATTCAGTACCTTATTGATTGTGATTTTGGTTTGGACACAAAGTTTATCCATAACAGGAGTAATACAGAAGGTGTTTTATGGTGGTGAATCTTCAGTGTATGGGCAGTCAGATTGTAATGAAGGTGTTGACTGTCTGTGATGTGATCAGCAGTTTGCTGCTACATCAAGCTGTCTGTGATCTGCAGTTTTCTTCTACATGAAGCTGTGGTACCAGTATGCTGTAGCATGCTTTGTTTTGCATTATAATAAAAGTTACATTTAATGCTGACAAGGTAGGAAATAGAAATGTATAATGTAATACTGAGGCATGTTTGGATCTTTGCATCTTGAACCCTTCTCAGATGATTGTACCATTTAATCCACTGGGCATACACTTTTTGTCATTCAGGACTGTATATAGTAGAATGTAATTAATATTATTTGGGTCTTTCATTCTGTCTCTCAGAAGAATTGTATGTTTCTGTAGATGTTGTTTTTGTTAACCTGCTGATGCAGAAAAATGACTACAGTCAACATGTAGTGTGCAGCTAAAATACCTGAAGTCGTATAAGGACGTGACCAGGAACATGCGAAGTAATGCCAGCTATTTAAATTCCCAGCTTTTGCAGAGTGCATCCTGCATTTAGTGTCGTTTAAATTTATTAGTCATACATAACCTAAAGTTTTAGCCTATCAAAGTGTTTTGCAATTTCTGACTTTGAAACACTATTTTGTACATTACTTGTAGGCATATTCGTAATCTTTGTAAGTACCAAATTTCATATTCCTAGATATAAGCAATTAAATATTATGACTCTACTTGTATTTTTGTCTTAATTACCCAGCATGCAGAGCACGTTTTTGTACACCGTATTATGTTATGGCCTGTCTGGCTGTTCCACATTTTTCATAGCAATCTTGCAAATAGCACGATTTTCATATAGAATGTATTCAACTTCAACTATGTGGTTTGATTTTTTCTAAAACTTCTATCTGAACTTTTTTTCTAATTCCAAGAGGAATTCAGTGATATATTTTCATAAATATACTTAGGTCTTCGTGTAAGGTGCCTGACATTTTGTCTGTTTTTAACCACACTTGGATTTTCTTGACATATTTTAATAAAACTGCATAACATAAAGTGTCACGAAAATCCATGCAGGGAGAACTGAGTTGTTCCATGCAAATGGATGGACAGACATGACGACTAATAGGCACTTTTAAGAATTTTTTGAACATACCTAAAATGATTTTTTTTTAGTTTAGTTTTGAATAAAGCTAAGAAAAATGAAATTGGTGTCATTGTCTGATTTAGGGTCCCAGGCCTGTTTTGCTGTGATAAGTTACGAACCTTTGTGTCTTACGAGCACCAGGAAAGGTCAGACTGCCTGATTTCTGATTTGAAGTAGTCATATCAATTTTTGGGCACCGTCAATGTAACTTAAGAGTTGGGACTACGTATATTTTTGTAGGCAGCAACCCTTTTAGCTGTTTTATATGGCATCGTATTCATATGTCTGTCTAACCCACCTTTTGAGGTTTGGAGTCATTGATGGATTTTGATGAAACTTTGTATGATCAGAATGTATGTATCCAAAAAAATAGGTATGTGAACATTGAGGTGGGAGTGACACTCGTACCACTTAAAGTGGGCTCCTGAGTTTTCATTTGGTGATTTTACAAATATGCATATTTTTGTGTTACAACATGGAAGCTGTGCAAAAATTGACATTTAGCTTTCAGGTGGCTAACAGCAAAGAACTGTGAGAAGTATGTATATGGGATCTTGGAAGGAGATATAGACATTTAAAACATTTAGCTTGTGTTAAATGTTGACAGTTTTTGATGATAGAGGTCTTTGAGGTTATGCCTGACAAAGTTAAAGTAGCCAGCATCTCTGTTATTGGAAAATTTGCACAAAACAATGTCACTAAACTGTGTAATTATTGTATTAATTTGTAGTTCTGCTCCTTTTACCATATAGGCTAGGGGTGGCCAGTCAGATGAGTGTTGGGAGCTGTGCCTTAGGAGGCAACTAGACAAGAGCTATGCATTAATAAAATAAAACATTTTTTTTCTTATTTGATGGCATCTTTTTTCTGTTCGTCCAACTATAGTAGGTTATTTTTCAGTGAGTTATGAGATTTCTTTTAGTAGAAGATCTTTTAAAATGCCATTCACAGTCAGCCTGTTGTGTATGTAAACTATTGAATATTATTTTTTGCAGGCAGGTTTGTGAGCCACATCACTGACATGCGTGAGCTGCCTTGTGGCCACTTCTGACATCGACTGCAGTATTTGAATGGAGTTTTCTTAAGTTCTTCCCCAGACTTCTAACACCTATTTATTGTATTTAGTATTAACTGTCTTCTTTTTCTTTAGCAGTTATGCTGCAGTTTCTGAGTTTTCCCAGATGTCTTTGTGAAACATGTTAATAACTTTACAGTGAAGTGAAGATTTGGGATCGACGGTATCTCAATAAGAAATCTCCAGATCCTGTTTGTAATTTGGTGCACCCTAAGGGCCTCTCGAGTGCCTTTTTCTCCCCAGCTGGAAAATATGTGGTCACCACATGCAATGATGACCGTCTGCGAGTGTATGATGTCACAAACATGCTCACAACAAGGCCAAACGGTACTTTCAAACAAGTGATATATTTTCATCACATTTATGAAAAGGGAGATAGAACTGTCCCAGAACCATGCACTGTTGTGGTTATTGATATTAGTGGTTTTAACCCTTAAAAATGAAGCGTATCTGTTTTATATAAGTAGTCAGTGCGTACTGCGCTGTAAACACTCTCCACTTCGGTTATAAAAACCATTCTCTTAATGTTGTATAAGGTAAAAGTTGCTGTCTGTTCTGAGATCTGTACAGAACACATAAAAGCAGTGTGGGCACCATGTAGAATTCTTTAATCTTAAACCTGGTCGTATGTAAATTTACCGCTAGGCTTTAAAAGGTTAAACACTGGGTATTTTTGTCAGAGGGGGCCCCTTCCTCTCCCCCCCTTGCCACCCCCCCACCCCTCAAACATAATAGTGAACATTATACCCATATATAGGATACTAATTATTCCTTGACTGTGGCTTTAAACCATCCCTGGGCATTTTTGTGTATTTGGATCTCATAAGGCGGTAAAATTCAGGTGTGGTAATGTTATTGCTGCTAGACAAATTCAGAACATTTCACACAAAGCCCACTTCAGATATTGAGGGCCACTTTCTTGAAAAGTAGTTATATTGAGGAAGCATGTGGAACATAACATGTCCGTGCCACCAAGTTGTGTGAATTTTGTGTGAAATTAATATTAACTTCTGTCATACTGAATTTTATTTATGGGAAAGCATTATATGGTAGTTAACCCATATGCTTAATGTTATATGTGTGAAAAGTATATCAAAAGTTAGTACTGTTTTCGTGAACGATTTTGTAGTTGCCTGAAATCTTATTACATTTGTTACTGTTTCAAATGTGGATATAGGTTATGACCCTTTCAGGACTGATTTTCGTGTAGTTTATTTATACAGATTTAGTTCCGTATTCACAAAGAACACATTCTGTATCCATTCTAAAGACAAACTTATTGCTGAACGGGGAAGCAGTTGGTGTTTATTTGTGAAAATCGTATGAAGAAGATAAATGCACTCTGAAAGAATGCAGTTTTATAACATTACAACACTTTGTATGTATAGGTGACACTGACCTTTAAGTGGTTATGTAAGAAGCCAAGTGCTGTTCATGAAAATCACTTGGAGAGTGATGCTCATCATATTGAATGTGTTCATGGTTAATTTTTAGAAATTTTTGCCTTTCAAAGACACATCTTTTTTGGCTTGTGTTATCCAGAAGTCATTTTGAGTCAGCAAGTCCCAAAATTTGGCTGTCTTGTAAAGTGTTGACCCAGATTTTGCTGTATGGTCCAGAATTGAATATCATAAATGGCCACCAAAATATTTGCTGTGTAGCATGAATAATTTCTGGGGTTTCAAAAATATTTTTATACTAACATATTTTTATTTGTATGTGATTTGTCATCCAAATGAAATTCCACATAAAAGTGGTACCCTTGTCATTCCACAGTTCAAACACATTTTAAATTATACATGCAGTATTAATGATACTTCATAAATCCTTGGTTCAAAAAGGAGAGGCTATAATTATGTAAAAATCTAAATATTGAGTCTTTTGAATGTTATATGTGTGTGTGCTTGCAGATGCAGTCATACACTTGTGCATACATAGAATTTTACATGGTAAAAACATGACCAGTATAAACATTGTGTTGTTCCAGAAACTGAGACGTATTTTATGTATCATGTGTGATACTCGTATGTTGGCAGTGTTTATCACCCACTGCTTTCACTTGTTTCTGTTTAAGAATGACTTTGGGTGAACCCGTTTCCTGCCATTTGTGGAACCCAAAGCATATCCTACCATGTTTAAAAGAGCCTGGTGCTGAAGTTTAACCTGACTGTTTCAGTCTACTCTAAAACTGTACATCGTGTTTCATTAAGATCCAGTCTTATATTTCCACACCTTGTCTTCCTTGATTTTGTCATGCGACAGTGTGTGTAAGATAGTACTCAGTTTTTGTCTAATTTTAGGGACATTGGTCCCTAAGTTTCGCAATTTTCATTCTGGTTTGTGAATTATGGTAGGATTCCAATTTAAGCTTCCTTGATTGAAGATTTTCCCACATTGGGTTCATTTATTGTGGTCTCGGCCATAACTCCATATAAACAAGGTGTAATTTTTCTTCCGATTTTAGGGTTTTCCTTTATCTAAGACATGACAGTTTGGTTCCTATGCTATTTTGGAGCCTCAGTTCAGGGTTTATTTTCACAATTTATAGGTTTGCATTGCATAACTAATGGCATGATGAGCTTAATTCAAGTGAATTGATGTCAAAATCAATTGTGAATACTGCAGCAGTGTACTGTTGATTAGCAAGAGTTAGTTTGCATGTGATTGGTCAAAAAGCTCAGGGCTGGAGCCATTTCTAGCTCAACACTGTTACTGGGCAAAGATTACTTGTGGGTTTAAGCTATCTTATGACTGGTCATTGTACACCCTGTTACAAGAGGAATAGACTCGTAGAATGTCTCGTGGTGAAATCCATTTTTGTTTATTTTTCATGTCTTCTCCTTTTGTGTTCCATAAAATAAATGTAGATGTATAAATGTAAAATGGGTTGAAGAAAAAACTAATCAGGTTTAAATTTAAGGTGAAAGTAATGTTTTTGTAACCATAGTAAGAATTTTGTGTTTGATTTTGACACAGCAGCCATTTAAGATTGTTCTTAATTTAATGTACATAAAGCTTGTATTTGAGATGAATCTTAAATTAGGGTCCCACTATTGTCTAATTGTTCCAGTGGTGGCCAGTATAAAACATAATACACATACTGGTCGGTGGCTGACAACTTTCAAGGCTACATGGCATCCACAGCGAGATGATGTTTTTGTTGTTGGCAGCATGGAACAACCCAGAGGAGTAAGTTAATTACATCGTAGACTGGACATTCAGTACTCCTGCTTTGTATTTTGCGGTTCTGAAGTTTGATTCTCAGCCTGTATGCTGGCTAGCTTGTAATTTTCCTTCTCCCTCCAGGAATATGCTGAGACAGTACCATAAAATGGGAGTGTGTGTAATGGTTGGTGTGAGTTAACTCATTTGGCCATAATTAAGCTCTTGACCTTCATTTTATATCTTTGTATACAAATAGGAAAACATAAAATTTGTGGCTGATATGTTGAATTGTCTTTATTTGTTTCAGATCCTTCTGTATGGTTGTCAGGGTGAACGTTTACACAAACTGATGGATGAAAACCTGTCCTCTGTTTGTTCAATATGTCTGTTCCACCCTTCTCAACGAATTGTATTTGGAGGCAACAGTTCTGGAAGAGTGCATGTTTTTATGTGAATATGTTGCAGTCCATTCTTCAAATGTATGGCAAGAATTTAATATAACACATGTAACTGCTTCCATCTTTCCATGAAAATGGCATTTTATTGTTTTACACCATGCTATTTATTGTTCTTTGGTTTAATTTCCTTGTTTGGATCACTTAACCTTTAAACGACCGGGTTGGTATTTAAATTTTAGGGAATGGTTTATGCAAAACATTTATATGAGCAGAAAAAGATGATATTATGACATAAATGGCAATTCATGAAAAATAAAACACTATTGAGCATGTCTTAAAATTACGGCAAATTTGCTTGTTGCTTAAATACACAAAATTAACTTCTAGAGGTGGTTTTTTGTGTGTTTGCATATGTGAACGTTTGTCGTTTAACAGTTAATCTGTTTTAAGGTCTCAAGATACTGTATGTACACAATCATAAGATGAATTTTTCCCCCTTCATTATCTGGAGAAAGGGATTTGCCGTGTTATTTGATTGTTTTGTATTCAAATTTGATACTGCCTTCCCTGTAGCTGGAGGGTGAATCAAACAGTCTCTGGTATGTGCTGTTTTTCAGTCTTACAGTACATGATGTGGGAAGCATACTTAAGAAGTTGCAGGTGCTGTATGGGATTCATAACTGTGACTGGTTGAGTTAGCAGTGGAAAAGCGGAACAGACACCCAGGATGGATTTATCTGGGATGCCAGATGGACTGCTGTTACTACAAAATACATTTGCTGCCTGAATTAGAAACAGCGCATGATTCAGCCCAACTTGACTTCATTCAAGAAGGATGTTTCCTGAACAGTGCCTTGTATCATTTTCTACCTTGTCGTTGATGTGACTTGCCTGCTTAACTCATCCCTACCAGAGATGCTAGACACCTCTTATGCAGCCATGGATACCAGACTTCAGTAGTACGGTTGTTTTGTCTTATGCTGCTGCTGTGAAGTTGCTTGTAGTCTTAATGTCAAAATATGTAACATAGTTTGAGAGTATGTATGCTTTTAATTTTGCTTAGTGCAGTATTTTTGTACAGTTATGTGTGTAAAGGTTGGCTCAATAAAACTAGCACGTAATTATGTGTTTATGGATGCTCATTTTACCCATATTTTAAAATATTTTTTACGTTCAGTCATTTGTGTTGACATCTTGATGCTTACGCCTTCTTGGGTGAAAAGAAAAGATACAGAATGGGTTATTATGTGCCATTGTTTTTACAAAACTGCTGCTGGGCTTTTTGTATGGTCAGTGTTGGCCATATGTGCAGGCATCAGACAAACACTACCATACTACACAATCACAGATGATGACAAATATTTAGTATTATTATTATTAGTGAAGTGTATAGTTACAATTTTGTTGTTGTTACAATATCTCCTTTATGCAGGGTGTTCACACTTACATGCCTGAAACAAATCATGTTTGTAGGGTATGCAGTGTCACAGCTATTGTGCACTAACTGTTCATGGTGCATATAAACGCTGTCTTCATTATCATCATCATTCCTTTATGCAGGGTATTCATACTTATATACCTGAAACAGACCATGTTTGTAGGGTATACAGTGTCAACGACTATTCTGCACTTACTAATCATGGTGCATATAACGATGTCTTCAGTATTAAATTCTTCTGTGCTTCTACATTAGTACTTCCCGCAGTATGTGTGCTGTGCCCAATTTGACTTCGTGCTTTCCTGGTATGCTGTTCAAGTATTTTCTGAAGGATTTTGAAACAGTTCCAGTTGCCGTTATTATTGCTGGCGTCACCTTTGTTTTTACGTTCCACATGCACTGTATTTCTGTTATAAGGTCTTTATATTGTAGAATATTCTTGTCTTCTTTCTTTATCACATTTCTGTTTCCTGGGATTGCTGCATGAATTAGCATACATGTTTGTTCTTCATTATCCCGGATTATGATGTCTCGTGTATTGTTGGGGATGGTTCTGTCGGTTTCCACTTGTTGATTCCATAATGTGGTTACCTTGCCCTCTTGATTTGTTGCTACTGACTTTGGTACATGCTGATACCAGAGTTGACTGTCTAATTTTACCCGTCTTTTGTTACATATAATCTGCATTTGCTGTCTTTTTCTGTTTATAATATTTTCGTTGCATGGTATTTTGTTTGTAGTGCTTGGTCTTGTGCTGCTACTATTTCACTTTCAGTTTCTGCTTTCAGGTCTCCCTTTGACAGCCAGAGGAACATGTTTTCCTCACTTATGAGGTCTTTATCAATGCTTCTAATGTACTGGCTATGCATTACTTTGTTTTCCCATTTTTTTAAGGACTCTTCCAATCTTGCCTTTGTGTTTTGTATTCTGTCTTGTTTTATGTCACTGTTCTCGTTTGTTTGACTTAATTCATCTATGATATTTGCTGCTGTTCTAACTGTTGAATTCATACTTGGTTGATTGCTCTCATGGTTTTTAATAATTTTCACAAATTGGTCTTCTTTATACTTTTTGGTAAGATATTTTGCAATATTAATTATCTGTATTTTATATGCTGCTTCAATTTGTGACAGGCTTCTTCCTCCTGCTTTCCTTGTTACATACAGCCTATCTATATCAGCTTTGGGGTGATGCATTTTGTACATTGTTAGTATCTTTCTGGTTTTCCTATCAATTTTTTTGATTTCTTCTAATCTCCAATTAATTATACCAAAACTGTATCTTAATTCTGGGATGGCTAATGCTACAATTGCTGTAATTTTGTTTTTGGCATTTCATATTTTAGTATCATTCTTAGTCTCCTGGTGTATTCCTTTTTCAATCTTTCTTTCATTTGCTGATGTATGATGTCACTTTCCTCAATCCCAAAGTAGTTGTATGTCTTTCCCTGTTCAAGCTCTTGTATTTTTCTAAATTTTGCGAGTGGACTAGTTTTCCTTTCTTAAATACAATCTTTGCACATTTGTGAAGCCCATATTCCATATGGATATCATCACTGAAAGTTTGTTGTTGTTGTTGTTGTCGTCATCGTCGTCATCATCATCGTCATCGTCATCTCTTGTCACAGGCCATTTCTCCCTGGTACTTCTCTTGAACCAGTGGTGATTCCCACTGCTCAGGTATCAAGTTTCAGACTGCAATACTTTCCATGTTATGTGTGATGTTCCAAGTATAGCTGTCATCTGTAGTGAATCTATTGAGTGTTTTCCTGGCATGACTTCTTATGGCATTATTATTATTATTATTATTATTATTATTGTTGTTATTATTATCATCATCATCTGAATTTCTCACTTCTCAGCTTTAGCTGGGAAATATTCACCTATCCTGGGATGTATCATCAACAGGCTTAGGCTCGGTGGTCTTATGTGTAATTTAGGAAATTTCTTACAATTGAACATGTGCCAAGAATTACGACTTTTTGCATATGTATATATGTGTTTGGGTGCAGGTTAAGTCTCTTTAAACTTTGTGACAGTGACTTTGGAATTATTCCCATAGCTGAAATTACTATCAGGACCACTTGTACTGCATCCTGCTTCCACATAACACATATTTCGTTCGCCAGTTCTTGGTATTTCTTTTGTTTTCCTGTTATTGTTTTGGCAAGATTGTGTGTATTTGGAATAGCTATGTCTATTAGGAAGGTATTTTTTGTTTTCTTGTTCGTGAGAGTTATGTCAGGTCGGTTGAAAGGTATTGTTTTGCCCGTTATAATGCTGCGATTCCAGTACAGTTTGAAGTTGTCATTCTCCAGCACGTTTGCTGGTTTGTACCTATAGTATGGGCATGACGCTTCTATGTCTACATGTTCTTGGCTAAGGTCATGCGGGTGTTGGCCGTGTTAGGCTTTTTGGGACCACTGTCTTCTGACTTTGTTGTTGTATTCTTCGTCTGTGGTGAGTTCATTTTCATTTGCGCGTAGTAAATCCAGTGGGGTGTATTTATTGTCTGCTTTTACTACTGCAGCTTGGAGAGGTGATGATATCTGTTTGTTTAAGAAGTATGTCTGAAGTAACTTCACCTGCTTATCATGTAGCCGAGTTATATCAGTCATCCCTCTTCCTCCTATGTGCCGTGGTAGAGTGAGTCTTTCCTTTGCGGCACAGGGGTGGTGAATTCTATATCTTGTAAGTAGTGCTCTGGTTCTAATTTGGAGATTCTCTAGGTCTGTAGGCGTCCATTTTACTATTCCAAAACTGAAAGTTAGTACTGGAATTGCATAAGTATTTATAGCTTTAATCATATTTTTCCCATTTAACTTTGTCTCTAATATGCTCTTTGTGCGCTGTAGATATTCATTGCCTAGCTGTTGCTTGTGTGTTTAATTTGCTTAGTTTGCATGTGGCCCAAGTATTTGTATATGTCTCCCTCTTTCATGGCTATCATAGTGTCCTCTTCCTCTGTTGTGAAGTTTCTCAGTTCTAGTTTCCGTTTTACAATACTTAGTGTTTTGCACTCTTCAATCCCAAATGTCATTCTGATATCTCTAGAGAAAGTTTGGGTGAGCTGCAGGAGTTCTTGTAGTTGATTATTTGTGGCTGCATAGAGTTTAATATCGTCCATGTATAATAGGTGATTCAATCGTTGCGTCTCCTGGTTGTTGGAGTTTATACCAGAACCGTAGTTTGTTCTGTTAAGTAGGTAGGAGAGAGGGTTTAGTGCAAGGCAAAACCATAGTGGGCTAAGACTGTCCCCGTGATATATTCCTCATTGTATGCGGATAGGATCACTCATAATCTGGTTACTTTTTACTTTGACTTGAAGGGTTGTTGTCCATTTCTTCATCAGCTGCTGCAATGAGTTAATTATCATTGGGCCAATTTTGTATATTTCTAATACGCGTATGAGCCAGCTATGTGGCACTGAGTCAAAGGCCTTACGGTAATCGATATGTGCTATGTACAGGTTTCGGTTATCCCTGTGTGCTTGTTCCAGAACTACTGAATCTATTATTAGTTGTTCTTTACAATGCTGGGAGTTTTTGATACATCCTTTTTGCTCTTCTGCTAGTAATTTATTTGTATCTACGTGCTTGTAGATCTTTTCAGCTATGCACAATGTATATATTTTAGAGATTGTGCAGAGGCAGGTTATTGGTCTGTAATTGGACGGGTCCTTAGTGTCCTGACTTTTCGGTAATAGGTATGTTATTCCTCTGACTAAAAATTCTGGAATTTTTTTGGCGTCCTCTATGAATTGATTAAAGTAATGTGCTAGATATGGGTGGGTTGCAGTGAACCGTTTAATCAAAAAGTTACTTATTCCATCTGGTCCCGGTGCCTTCCAGTTAAGTGTTTTAGCAATGAGCCGGGATACTTGTTCTACGGTTATTGGACTGTGTTCCATTGCAGTCACATTAGACATTCTTTTTTGCTCATTTCTTATCCAGCTTGCTTTCAGGTTATGCCTGGCTGCGTTCCCCCATATGGACACCCAGAAGTTTGTTAGCATCTGTTTGTCTGGTAGTTTGTCTTGGCACTCTAGTCATCGTTCACTTTCTAGGTTATGGTAGTAGGTTCTTTCGTTGGTAGTAAATAGTCTGTTTTGTTGCTTTCGTTCATTTGCTTCCTTATACCGTTTAAGCCTTTGTGACTTTGCTGATAGCTTTTGCGTGAGGGTGTCAAGTATTTCCATAGTGTGGACATTACTTGGATTGTATTTGGCATGTGTGTGTATTTTTTTCCATATCCTGCATATGTGCTTCTGTATTCTGTTGCTGGTATTACCTCTTTGGACCTGTTGTACTCTTCCAATGTCTTTTCTTAAGTCACTGATTTGTTTCTTGAGCCTGCTTTCCCATGGTGGGGTTTGTTGTTTATTTTGTGAATAATCCGGGTTGTTTTTTATCTTACCCCCCCAACATCCTCACGGTGGCTACTGCTGCTGCATAGATGGTGTTGTGCAGTTCTGGGAAATTGGTGACATTACTTTTCATGTATTCTGGAAGTATCTTCTGGTATATGGCTGTTATGATAGTGGCTAACTTCCATGAGCATTTCTGCTTAGGTATCTGTAATCTAATCGCTGGATCTGTTCCTTCAAATTCTTCTAGTGCTTTGTGGAATTCTATTTTTATTTTATCTAGCTCTGGATTTTCCTCAGTCTATTGGCTTTCTAAGCTTTGCTCTTCTTTTTGTTCATTTTCACTAATAAGCTGTGTTGCTTCTTCATCTGTGTTTATATTTTCCTCAGAATCCTGGTCATTTTCTTTTACAGTTGTCTCCTTTAAGGTTTCAGCCACTTGTGCTCTGATTTCTTCTAACCAGGACTTTGTTAATAAGTTTTTGGTAACAGTGGCCCTTCATTGGTCGGCTATTCGCTGCTCGCTAACGTCCATCTCAGGGTACTGTCTCGTAAATTTGTCATGTATTTCTTGCCTGTACCCAATTTTTATAGTTTCCAATTTAGTTATTATGTAGTATTGGCACATTAACTGGTTCAACTGGTTAACAGTTTCAACTGGCTGGGTCTTTTGTTGCTGTGTGGACCCACGACGGGGTCTTGTGGTAGCCCTATGTGGGATGGCGCCACTTGCTTCACCAGTCTCCACGGGAACTTGTCTGTTATTTTCCGCTGATTGTCCAGTCCCCAAACATTCAGCGCGGGTGATATACTGTGTACTCAAAGCAGTTTCCAAGGCTTGGCTAACTTCCTTCTCCATTGTCATGGGTGTAAAGCATTTTATACCTTCTGCCAGGTTTATGGATGGGATAGGTAGGGAGTTTAATTTGGGCAGCAAGGACTGGCAAAGGCATGGGTAAGTTTAAGACAGTCGTCGCAGATGGTCGTCGCTTACGACCGGCAGGGGGTTCCCTAGGTCTATTCTTATACTGGTACCTAGATTGTATTTATTATTATTATTATTATTATTATTATTATTATTATTATTATTATTATTATTATTATTATTAAGACCATTAATNTATTATTATTATTATTATTATTATTATTATTATTATTATTATTATTAAGACCATTAATAATAGTAGTGATTACAACACTGCAGGTTTTTGTACTACAAAAAGATTCTGCATTTGCTCCTCAGAGTATTGTTTTACTGATTTCATTTTCACTCAGTGGAAAGGGAACAAATACATATTTTTAATGTTCTTGGGCTATCGGCCATGTTAAATAGCTTAATGGTGAATAAGCCAACATATCGAGAGCCATCTCCTCCCTTGTCGGCTTCTAGCCTGAGAACATTTTATCCAGTTTATTGGCCATGATAGCTTCAAATTATATATCACATATTTTTAAGCCATACCTCACAGTAACATGTTGTGAGGTGTAACATATGCTGATTATTAAGCAATAAATAAAAAGAAAAGATATGAACGCCCCAGAAATTTGTATAAGAGAAATTAGAGCCTGGTTCACTGTCTTCACCCAACTTTTCCAGTTAGCCTGTACAAAATACATTAGCAGTGATGTTTGTTAATTTACCGTGTGTTAGGGTTGCTGAGAGATTCTTTTCACCCATGTTTAACTCTTAGAATTACAGAGTCATTATAAGTGGTGAATTGGTAGAAGTAGTCATTACTTGGCTTTAACCCCATATTGGTTGATGGAGAGGAGGGATAATGATTTTTCTGTCCATTATTTTGGGTAGTCACCTCCTGTTGCATTATCTGTTGTCAGTGTAATATTGATAGGGGTTGTCTGATGGTTAAGTGTGCTGTTTGTGGTGAACTGCTTCACAGTTACCTCGCTGGAATCTTATGATTCACCACTTTGATGATGTATTATTTTCTTCAGTGAGTTTAATTAAGAGGTTGTACGATATCCGATTTACAGTAGTAGCATTAACAAGTTTAATCATGTGAATGGCGTGCTGTTTCTTGAGGCAGTTAAATGCATAGTAAAAGTTACTTGTAAGGCTTGAGTAGGGTCAGTTATGCTGATTTTTACAGTTTTTCTGTTCTTGCGTCTGCACTTTGTAAGGGAGCTCAGCGTGATGTTATCTTGGAATACTGAGAAATTCTGGGTGTGTTGTATTTGAAGCACCGTACTTGCAGGCACACTCGTGTTCATGTATGCAGGATAATTATTTTTATTTGTTTTTGGTTCTGTTTTGGGGAGACTCATGGGCAAGTTGTGTGTTGTATTGTCATTTTTGAATTGATTAGAGAACTGCATTACTTATCTACTGAGGAGCTACAGTTACCACATTGGATCTGTTCTGCAAAGTAGCAAGCATTTTATTTATATTTTTCATGTTTGAACTCATCACAATACGGATAATTTGTTCATTCGCTTTCTAGTCCCAAGGGTACGATAGTTTTTTAAGATGAATTATTATAATATTACTAGAGATAAGGTAGAGGCATGCTTATTTATTCCAACAATGAATTATTATAACTTTTATAACTCTGGAACAAAACATGAATTACTCCTGTGAATGGTACTGTGCATTTCATATTCCTGAATGGAGACATGAATTTTGTAATTTACCAAGTCATTTTTTTTTTACTGTACTTCCTCTCTAAGTTGAGCACTTTGTAGGGCAATGCAGTACACTGGTATACTTCATTAGGTGCGCAAACACCCCATGGGTTCTTTCTCATGAAACCAAAATAATGTAATATATAATTCAGGTAAACAGTTGAAACGGGATTGCAAGAGTTTGCTTTTGTCCTGACACTTGGAGTTTATGCATTTAACATTCAGTGTTTAACATGAGTTCCTCTTGTTCACAGTGGTTAACCAACTGACTCACGAGTTCTGCAGAAGTTGCTGACAAGTGATTCATCTAATAAACATTAGAAGGATTGTATGTTTCAAACTATTTAAATTACCTCATATATTGTGTATTATGCACGCTTTAAACTAAGTTTTCAAAACCATCTTTAATTGGGAACTTTTGTGTAGGGATATTTAACATGAAACTTTTCCAGATTTAATTTTCCCTCAAGTTTTACTTGTAGCACGTCTTCCTCATCACCTTCACTGTCGTCAGGAGCTGTACATGCCAAACAGGTTTGCCTGATATCCTTCCAGCATTCAAAGCAATAAACAAAGTGGCATTCTGGATTAGGACAAGAAGAAAAGTTGTCTTCTCTTGTAGATTTCTTGGACATGGGTTCTCCACAAATTAAGCACTTGTGTCGTGCAACTGCAAAATGCCTCAACCAGCTGCAGTATTTTGGATATTGTATTGACAACGCAAGGAGGACGTTGGCTTGCAGCTGTGCAAACATACATGTAAATAATTGACAATTAATGACTTATGAAAAGATAAAGTTGTCCTTGTATGTGTCATGAAGACATGTAGAGGGAGTGGAGATATAGCTCCACTCATTCTTAGCTTTGGCTGCCAATGATTTGTAAACCAGTATTTATTTATTTATTTGTATTCTGGTACAGTTTCTTAGCAGCTGCACATATTTGAAGAAACAGCTTATGACAGATTTATTTGCAGGAATGAAGTTTAATAGTGAGGTGTGTAAGTCACCTACCGTACTTATAAGAAACACATGGGATTTAAAATTACTGGAATTGGAGTGGCACTGGAACAAGTTTGTTTCTGAGTACTTCAGTATTCTCTTGTTAGTATCATTCCACCACAGCTCTGCACTCATTCATTCGTCTGTGACTCTTGATCTATAATCTTCAAAATTGAATAACACACACTGACTCCTTGGATCAGCCATGACCCCCACAGCAAAGTGAACGAATATTGCGTGACAAAATGTCGTGATGTTTATAGAAATGAACTATGGTCTCTGTGCTTCAGTGCTTTGTGGCAAGTATGCTGTCACAACTGTTGATACTAAATTTATTTTAGGCTGGTCTACCTCCCTTGTATGAAATCAGCGTGTTGTGCATATATGTTGGCTTTTGAACCAGTTGATTGATATTTATAAAACATTTTATAGATGTGATGTCATAATGGACTACACCATTGTGCTTATTTAATTTCCTGTTCTCCGGAATATCAGCATGTCAAGTGCGTGAAATTTGAGTGGGAACAGCAGTAGTGCTGCTAAATTTAGGTCTCTGAAATTATGTGATACTGTGCAACTTTTGTTAGGGGAATATTTGTTTAGAAAGTAGAGAAATATATTAAAGGTAAAGGTAATGTTGTCTCTCCATGCCATGAAAGTACAGAGGGGGACTGGAGGTATAGTTCCACTTATTCTTAACCTTGGAACTAGATGGAGGTGAGTGGTCAGTCTTATGTCCCAGCTGCTTTACCCTTGAGGAAAGACCTCCAACCCCACCAGAGTACCCCCTGAATAGGAAGCTGGGTGGGCCTCAGAGCTGGATGTTTTGAAGAAGGACAGATTCTCAGCTTCAGCTTTGCATGTGTTTTCAGGGTAACAGTAATGGTGAATGAACTGCAGTAATAACTTGCAGACAGCACAACAGTTGGTATGATTTGTGCAGCATTTGTATAGAAATGCTGGTATGTGCACTACATTATGTATGCTCTGGGCTGTTCAAAATACTTAGCAGAAATTAATGCATGTAATTTTATGAGTTTGGGAAGCCTGCATGGATTCTATAATTGTGTATCTCTGCACCATAGTTTTACCCTGTTCTGCCTGCGTTCAACCTTATCTAAACATCAATTATGAAAAGTAGCATGACTCAGTGAACATATATAGTGATACATCAGCAAACAGAGTAGAAGCCAATTAAGGAAATTACTTTCAACTGGAGATCAATGCTGACACATGAAGGGTGTCACAATTTTGCCTGCATAGCGGTTGCCAGTGCTGTATCAAGCATGTTGTCAAGATCATAGAACTACTGAATGCTACTCCATTTGAGTCATGTTTTACAAAACTGTTCTTTGTGAAGGTCACTTTTCTGTGTTCTTTGTGTGACTCTGTATTGCACATAAAACTAATTTGTGAAGGAAGGAAGCCACTTAATAAACTTAGGTGTAAGTGGAAAAATAATACTAAAATGTATTTTAAATTGTGTTTTTTTAATATTTCATGCTTCTCATAGTGAACTGGTACGGTATAAATGAGTCCTAGAAATTCATAACATGGAGTAATGAAGAAGTCTGCTGGTCACAAAGCTCTTTATGGAGAATATAATAGTATGTTTGTTGTACTTGGATTTCATTAAACATTTCACACTCAAGACTTCAGTGTTAAGCAAGTATATGGTATAGAAAAGTGCAACTCTGTTTCCTATCAAGGACCCATTAAAGAACATTCAACCTACCCCATACTCTTGCCAATATGAGTAGCTACAACTGTTAACATGATGTGCAAGTATTACAGTAATATTTTGGGGTGTGATTCAGATCCCAATTCCCAGCTGTTTAAATTACATGAATACCCTAAAACTTCTGATCTTGTTATTGTAGGTTGTTTGAGAGATAAATATTTCCTCCACTGTCTTCCTCTGACTTTTAAGTCTAGGCTTATAAGTCTATTTCAGCTTCTGACTAGTGACTATGGGGCCAAACTGCTATAGTTTCTTCTTTGTATGTAGTAATTCTGGAGCTGAGGTAGTGTAGTTGGTGTAGTGACTGGGCTACAGGCTGGACAACCTCAGGTTTGAATTCCTGTAGAGGCAAGAGATTTTACTCTTCTCTGAGATGACCAGACTGGCTGTGGGGCCCATCCAGCCTACTGTTCAGTCAGTAATGGGTTTCTTTTCTGGGGGCAAAGCAGCAAGGCATGAAGTTAACTACTCACCTCTGTCTAGTGGTGAGGTTATGAATGAGGGAAGTTATACTTTTACTCCCCCTTCCCCCCACCACATGTCTTCGTGGTGTGCCCAGAGAAAACTT
This sequence comes from Coptotermes formosanus, assembly GCA_013340265.1. Taxonomy (NCBI): domain Eukaryota; kingdom Metazoa; phylum Arthropoda; class Insecta; order Blattodea; family Rhinotermitidae; genus Coptotermes; species Coptotermes formosanus. The sequence goes on from BLKM01000844.1 coordinate 1,127,238, forward strand.
TATCTTTTATATAGTAATTCGAAATGGATTTTGGTAAATGGCATTCTGTTTAGGTGTTCTGCCCATTATATTTCTGCCAGTGCATTCCAGACAATACATGTTTAAAATATGAGTTGTAAATCTTCATAATACTGTATTTCATGCAATGGTCATCATTTTGTATAACGAAATATTTGCAAGAAAATTAATGAAGTTGTATTTGAATTTCATATAAAGTAGGCGTGGCACAGAATTGCCATGGACCAAAATTAAATTTGCCTTCAACTGGTGCTGTAGAGCTCCAACTTAGAGTTTCACTGACATATATTCCATTGTTTCAAAGATGGAACAGACCAGTGAGCAGATGACACAGCTTTGCTATTTAACATACATTTTATGCAGTTTATACAAAGAATTAATAAAACCATGCAGCATTATACCCACCTCGAGACTGCGTTCTCTGACTGTGTGTTTCACTTGAGCTCTCATATACTTGAAGAGTTCTCTGCGTCGTTTCAGTGTTTCATTGTATAGAAACAGCACCCTTCTCTTCTCCCTCTGTAACAGGAAGACATTAATTTCTATGTGCTTCTGATTTTTGTGTGATACTTTGTCCTGTTGCACAAGATTCTCATAACAGTATTGTCAGTAGCTGTAATGCACAGTTGTCACATTATTTGATGTACAGTGCATCCATCATTAGGGGTTGACTGTATTTTTTTATGGGCTGTTAATATGGATCCACCTGTTCAATGTCAGATTTTCCAATTGTGTTTACCACTTCGTGCTATAATGTACTTATGTTTCTTCTATATGACAGGAGTGAAATCAACTCATAGTTCTCTCCTTTTAACTAGTACTTTATATGTGCTTGAACATCATTTTATTCCCCTGCAGGCTATTTCTGTACCTCATGAGGGAAGATTGCTGTATAGTGTCATCACATGTGCAGATCCATAATAACTTCTGAAAAAACAGAAACATTTTTGTGAATTGTGTGGTGAACATACTGCTGCTTAGAGGCCTTTTGTATACTTCTAATTTCCTGTCTTAAGTAATATTAAAATCGGGATTATAACTGTGCTAACTCAATAACTAACTAACTAACTAACTAACTAACTAACTGACTGACTGACTGACTGACTGACTGACTAACTAACTAACTAACTAACTAACCAACCAACCAACCAACCAACCAACCAACCAACCAGCTAGCTAACTAACTAACCAGCTAGCTAGCTCCATGCAGCAGAGCCATTCTTGCAAACGCACTGCTTCCTTAGCTGTTAAAGAAATTCCTCACACTTTATGGAGCCCCAAGTTTCATTGCCATGTTCACAAAAGCCCATTACTTGAACTTATGTAACTACTAATACATATGCTATCTGTATGCTTAACCTGTGGGCTGTACTGAACCTGAGTGGCTTCATTATGTAGCTGTACAAAAACATTACAATGCTGTTGTCATTGAAACAATATTCTGTCTATTCTTGACATCAACCAAGCCATAAGTATTACTGGTTTGTAATTATATTACAAGTCTGATATTTTGTATATGATGTTATGGTATCTATACCACGCTGTAAGCCCGTAAATGACGCATCAGTGAATATACTGAAAGAACAAAAATGTTTATTTAATAATGACTTTCCTTAATAACATATGTAGTGGCAGGAACTTTTGTACATGGTGTATACAAAATGAATATTCAAACATTATAAGTTAGGTCATAGCCAGTTTTAATGGACTCATTTATAGTCACATGAAAAAAGTGAAAGCCCCTTTAATGAGGCAAAGACTTTAGAAGAAAAATGTTTCTGTAGGCACAGTTATACCTTGGTCACAGTATATTTTTGTTATTGAACAGCTGAGGAAAACCAAATCTTCTGTTTTTTGTAGTTACCTGGGGGAGCTGAGATGCCATAGTCAGTAGGCAACTAGGTTGTGGGCTGGACAATTAAGCAACTGTGATTTGATTCCCAAGAGACTTTCTCTTTTTACAAACCATACAGACCAGATCTGGGACCCACTCAACTTCCTATTTAATGGCTACCAGGGGATTTTTCTCTCGGGGTAAAGCAGCCTGGGGTGTGAAGCTGATCAGTCATTCCCATTTAGTTCCGTGATTAAGAGTGAGTGGAGCTATACCTCCACTCCCTCATATGCCTTGATGGCATGTATAGGCACAACTTTATTTTTCTCTTTTGTAATCAGTGACCTTACATCAGTTTCTGTTATTTTTTCTCCTGTGTTTCTGCCCTTTGTGTATCATTGCATGGCAAACAACACTTACATTAATTTATACAATTTATTTTTTTGTTAGGTTCTTTGTTTTACCTTTGGGTAGAAGTATGCACAGATGACTCTTTGTAGCCTTTGCGTGTATGCCTCTGCTAAAAGGAGCAACCATATGCAGAAATATGTGCCATAAATCTTGTAAAAATAGTAACTTTCCATCATAGTAGGCTGGGGAAGGCAAGCTGCACAGAAAATAAATCTAATTATTATGCTCATAAATATGCAATTTATTTTACATTTAAGCACTTCTGGTTCAACACATGCATGTCTGACTTATGTCAGAGGCTTTTCATGAAATGAATTTCTTGGATTCAAAATTGATAATAACCATACTGATCAGGTTCAGGATGGTGTAGTGGTAATGCTCAATACTTTGAGAAGTACCTGGTTTGTCTGTCATCTGGATTGCTGGCAAACCTGACAGATTTTCCTTGGTTTTTCCATAATATTCCCAAGTGAATGCCAGGAATGTTATTGGGCAATATGTAACTTCTTTAGTTGAAGCAGCATCTTTAAATAAATTAATAACTGTGTATATCCATCATCTGGATCTGGGCAGGTGTAAATTTACCTCTTCTTTTGTTGAGCCCTCATCTCCAAAACCATTGCTGACAGTGCAACACTTACTGTTGTAACCGATGCAGTGGTGTCAGACAAATATTGACAAAATGTAGTTATGTAGATAGCAATGGGAGGTCTTGGATTTAGAACTTTTCCCTATTACATTCAAGGTTTTCTTGAGTTCTTTTAAGTAAGTGCTTAAATCTGAAAGTGCTTTAGTGGTGATCAATACTGGGACCCCTCTTGTTTTTGATATATGTCAATGACTTGACCCTAATTAACAAAGACATAAAGGATAGTGAAATGATCCTTTATGCGGATGACACCAGTGTCATTATTACTGCACCAAACCACATGGTTTTAAATACTCAGGCGAACCAGCTTTTTTATAAAATAAATACATGGTTTCAAAATAATTTATTACTTCTTAATTTGGACAAAACACTCTACTCAGATTTTTTTTCCAATCATTCAATCTAACGAATGGATTCTATCAAATACAATAATATGAATCTAACAAATGCCCCCCTGATAAAGTTTCTTGGACTTATGATTGATAGCAATTTAACACGGATTCAACATGTTGATTTCACCCTGCGGAGACTGTCATCGTCATGTTATGCCTTAAATTGTGTTAAATACACCCTGCCAATAGACGTACTGAAATTAATTTATTTTGCGAATATCCAGTCTGTTATGAGTTATGGAATTATCTTCTGGGGAGCCTCAACTACAGCTTCGAAAGTATTTAAATTACAAAAGAAAACTCTTCAAATTATTTATCGTATTAAACCTAGGGAATCTTGCAGAAAATTATTTAGTGACAACCAGATAATGACCTTTTATTCCTTGTATTTATATTCCTTAACATTATTTGTAGCCAATAACAAAGGTTTATTTGACACTAACAATACCTTTCATCAGTATAATACCAGAACTAATAGAAACCTCCATCTTCCCTCCATTCAGCTGATGATGTATGCCAATGGTCCCTATATAAATGGTATTAAAGTATTTAATCATTTGCCCCAGACCATAAAAACTTTAGAACACAGCCCTGCGAAATTTAAGAACTCTTTAAATAACTTTTTCCTCCAGCACCCCTTCTACTCAATCACTGAATACTTTGAACAATGAAATCCCACAAGGGGAATATTGAATAAAGGGATCTTTTGACCCGATTTTTGTCTTTGAGTTATTTTACATAATGATCTGATTATTTTGAGGTTAATTTTTCATGTAAATGCCATGACGGTTTCTCCTTTCCGAATTTCTGGATATTGTGGACTAAGAAAACTTACCCTTATCATCAGTAGAGTTTATGATTTGTAACACTAGTAACCATATGACTTGTTTTTTACCATATATCTGTAATAATCGGCAGCAATATTTTTTATTGCTGTGGGTATTGCTATAAATTGCTTATTTTTTGTACATATGTGCTTTTGTATTGCTTAGTTTTATGAAAATGACATTTTCCATATCTTGTGTATAAGATCAACGGAAATAAATAAATTGAAGATTGAAGATTGAAGATTGGTGGGTTGCTTAACACTTTGCCCATTCTGCCATAGTTTAATATCAGAATCAATGAACTGATGTGTCACAAACTGTGTTACAATCAATGAGTGGAGCTGTCACAACTGTATAAAAGTTATACCTTCATTACTCCAGATGTTCTTTATCCTTTTCCTGATGTTGAGTCCACCAAGAATAGATCTGACTAGAGTAGCGATAATCCCTGTTCCTTTTACTTTCAGTGTGAGATCATGAGACCCTGAAAATGAGTGTATGTTTATAGCAAAGACCAAAGCAATTATAATAGAAAAATAAATAATTAATGAATTATACATGGAAGTAAGAAAGAAAGACAGAATGCAGTGTGTAGGTTAGAAGTTCAGAAAGGTTGGTAAGAACAGTGGAATCTTTGGCCAAAATGTGGGCGTATATATATGTCTGTTCATACAAAGTTTAGAGCTGTCTTGCCTAAATACACCTTCTCCATCTAGAATGATAAATGAAAGTGACATTTAAGAGAGCAAAAGTTGCTGAACTATGTATCACCTGTTTAGCTATGACAGCTGTTAACTGACCTGAATGTTGACTTGAAGTTTCTTATCTTGTTGCATTATGTGTAGAAAGAGATCAATAAACATCTGTCAAACACAACACAACACAACACAAACAAACACTGTGAACTGAGTATTTTAATGGGACTTTGTGCCACCATGTAGTATGACATTTATTCTATTTGTTGACCTAAACCAATAACTTGTCTGATTAATCTGTTGCATAAAATATACACAGTGCTCAAAATACTTCAAGGTAGCTGGGTAGGACATTTGAGTAAGAGCGAATATGGCTGTGAGAGCTTCTGAATCACAGATTAAATATTTGTGAATGTACTTAGAAATTCAAAATTATAACTTGTAACTCATCTAAACACCGCCAAAGAATTTACATTCCTGCAGTCTAGAACTACCTACCCTCTTGTGTGTATTCTATGTGGCCATGCCGCCTTATTATATCTAGTGCCTCATACAGCAGGTGGTCTAGAAGTATCACTGTGGTAGCTGTTACCATTTCCAGGATAAGCTTCAGACTTTGGTGAAACTGATGAAGGTAAAAGACACACATTTAATATTGACTGCAGTAGGAGAGGTTCTGTGGAGGCTGGTTAAAGTCCTGAAGTGTTCAAATTTCACATGGGAGGTACCTGCTGTTCCGATAATGTCATAGTTTTCTGTAGTCTCTCCAAAAAAGAAACATTAAGACAACCATTTCACTGCATGATTGAAATCAGATATTGTAATATTAAGTCTTCTGGGATATAATGCTATATCAACTGGTAAATAGTTACTGATGTTTTTAAGGATCATAATGCCCTGAGATGTCAATAAACATTTACCAGCTGATACACTGTAACTACCCAGAAACTTGAATCTTAAGCAACACTGCTTGAGAATTTCAAAACTCGCACTTATGTACGTAACACAAGTGACACACTTTACCAGTGCTGGTGTACTTGGTCATGCATAAGGCAGAGATTTGTAAGAGGAGGATGGAAAACCTTGCATAATTAGTTGCTTCATAATTTTTACTCTACCAGATAGTGTTACAGTGATCACTTGAAGTGGATGAGGTGAACACTGTATGTAGCATACATAAAATAGGTGAGAAGTACATACAAAGTTTTAGTTTGGGAATATGAATAGAAGACACTATGTGGGAAACCTAGACATAGATGACAGTGTAATGTTCAAATGGACGTGGGAAGAGGGTGTAATGATTAAACAAAGCCCTTTTAAAACAAAGCATAGTGCCTGCTTGTGATTTCTTCCACTTAAACATGTAGCATGTAAATCATTAATTTGAAGATAAATTTCTTTATGTATAATGTTCACATATGAAATATCTAATGTATTGGTTTTTGTCTAAAATTTGAAATTATAACAACACAAATCTTTTTATGCTTTTAAAAGCACAAAAGTAAATTTCACACAGAGCTCACAGTCACGCTTGTGATAATCGTGCAAAATTCCAAAAATATATATATGCCAAATGATAAAATCAATTCTTAAAATGCGCCAGTAGAATATATTATATTTTATTTAGAAATGATGATGAGAATTATTCGTGTGGTGCTCACCAGTTTCTTGCGTTCTTGTTTCGCAGGGAGGACACTGCAGGGATCAACTAGAATTGCCCTTTCCACCTTCTTCAGTGGTAAGATTGTGTGTTGTTCAGCCTTGTGACGCCGGGCGTCAATCTGCCGGAAGTAATGCGTGACGTACATGTTGTCGAACTGGATGTCTGAGAGATATTTGTCATGGTATTCCTGTGCCCTGTGTCAATGTAGGCAGTAGAATACAGTGAAAGGAGCTTTGCACACGATTCCATTTCTTTATTTATTACTTATCCTATAATTTACCGCCATGAAATCAGACTACTAGAAAATAAATAAATAAATTAATTAATTAATAAATAACAAAATTGGCTCACCGGAATATTATTCTGACGAAGATGCACGCCAGCAATTGTTTTACAATCATCAAAACTGTGTCCAGTATCACCTTCTTACTCTGAAATTCCTCAATCACAGCCTGGGTTGAATCTACTGCCTGTTGCACGTCCAACTGTAATTTCAAATGAATACAGACTTTTTTGCTAGGAGGAGAACTCCATGTTGAGTAGGTCGCTATCCTATAATATCATATTCGAATGGAACGTAAAGAAAAGAGGTGAAGTAAGGGGATAGGCTGGGTTCATGTGTCTCAGGATACCGATAAGTGGCAGGCTTGAAAGAACTCGTTAACGAACCGTCGGGTTCCATAAAACACTGGGAAATCCTTGATTTGCCGAGGACTTTTTAGCTTCTCAAGAAGGGGCCCTTCTCCATGGAGTTAGTTCGTTAGAGCGTGGTTTCTGTCTATAGTGAAACCACAAAGCAAAAGTGAAATGCTGGTTACTGGAAATGAAAAACGGGGCAGATCTTTCTTTTTCAGTCGGTACTTCGAACTGCTAGACCAATCTCTTTCCTGTCTTTTTTCGATTAAGTGGTCTTCGACGATTTGCTTAGGTGAAAGGAACCGTTTTAAGTCAAAGGATCGCAGCAGAAATTTTCCACAAGGATAGGAAGGCGGGTACTTTGCAACAACCTCCCCCCCCCCCCCCAAACTACAGCGTGCTACTGTCAGTGGTTTGCATTGCTATAGTGTTTCTGACAGCACGTGGTGACACTTTATTCTTACAGAGTTCATTTCTTTTGTGACAGTTTCCTTGTTTTGACGACAGTTGAATAGATTTTCCTTATTTTCTTCCATATCAAGCGTCTGGTCTGTGTACATAACCCTCCTTTATTGCTTCCTGATACGTGTCTTTAATGTGATTTTATTTCACGTCTTTGTGTTTGTGTCTCACCTATACGTCGCCTCAGGCCGTTTAGTCCACAAATGTGATTTCGGGGTAGGTTGTCATTTGCTCAGCAGTTAACTATAAAGCGACGTACGTGGGTTGTCTTTCCAAGAAAATACTTTCTTGAAAGTAAAGAAAAAGAGAAAAGAAAAGCTATTGACAAAGGACCGAAATTAAGTTGTAATTTTCTGTGTGAAAGCTTTTCAAAGGACGGTGACGAATTCCTCTGGCGTATATTCTGTGATCAAAGACTAAAACAGTCGGCTGAGGACTGCAGGCAATACGTTAAAGAAATTTGAAGTGTCGTCACAGTTAGTACTTCGACTGCGGCTATGGGTGAGATGGCTGTGCAGGCTGCAACGTTTGCGTTGTCCTTAGCACGTATTTAAAGGGCAGTACGTCTGTTAGAAGAGACCAACGCCATTCAGTTAATGGCAGGTTCATATATGGACGTCAGAGGCGTTATTGAGGAGTCTGAACACTGACATTTTCAACAAGGTATTTAAACGTCGGGATTCTGTTCGCACACGCTAAAATATGATCGATAACCATTGAGTAAGATTTTTTTGGTGCTTCTGCTGTTACAACTAGTCTTAAGACTAAAGAGTAATTTTTTTCTGACCTAAAATGCTGCGTTTAATCTTAATCTAAGTGTTCACTCAGTGGCGTTCCTTAGTTTTTGGCAACTGTAGTTAGACACGTTTTTCTTGTGTTTCACTAGCACAACTCTGCTTTTTTCACTCACGCTTTACACTAGCTCGAAGGGGTTTACCCTCTTAAGCCTTTTTACTATATCACTGTTGTCCAGGAGTTGTAAAGCCTCGACATTGGGACCATTGAGTAAGATGAGGAACGCCTATGAATTTGAGGAGTAAAACGCCAAGAGAAGAGACTACTAGTGTAGTTGGGATAAGGCTATTGAAACGGATCTTAAGGATATGAGTTTCAGTGTGTAAGTGGCTAGCTTCGGCTCGGGATAGGATTTACTGGGGGGCCTTTTTTCACGATGGTAATGAATCTAAAAGGCGGGGAGTTTCTTCACTTGCAGAACTCACATTAGCCTGAGGAGGACTCTTATTTAATGTTTTATAAACATAGGACACAACACAAATTGACTGCAGCTTACACGTTCTGCTGTTCGATGGACTTCGTATTGTATTCTGGCCCCTCTGAACTCCTCACTTAGTGAAACACTTGACCGCTTCAGGTAGGCATATCCTTCTCCAAACCCAGGTTCCAGAATTCTGCTTGCATCGCACGGCTTGCTTCCGCCCATGGCTAGAAGAAAAAACAAAGAAAAAGTAAGAAGCTGAGCGTAACAAATTAACATAAATTCAGTTTCGTATTTAGTTTGTAAAATTTCCTTATTAATGGTTCTTATTTTTATGAAAATTGGCTCAGTTATTTAAAACTTTTACAATAGAGTGTGCTTTGCCTTTGCAGAGAAGGCCGTTGTTTGTCCACTTAAAACGTCGCGGGAACCTAAGTGTATAACCCACGTATTGATTCAAAAAGCTACAGTGAAAGTTATGCAATTCAGATACTGAGTTGGAACTTAGACTCACTCAGTCTAAATTGATTTCCACGACAAATTTGATTCAAAGTTGGTGGGATTTATTTAAAACCCTTTGAAAATTTTTATCTATTTTATAGAGTAAGAATTAGAATTAGGCGAAAGAATAAATTTCAGGGCTTATGCAAATATGCAGTGCTTGCGTGTATTTGTGTGTTTATGAACTTGCTCTCTTGCTTTAAGGGTAGGACACAATACAGAAATGTCTGAAAACCAGATGCTCAGGAAAACGTATAGGCGTTTAAATTAGGAGAGCATTTTAATTTATCGCAAAAAGAATACGACGCACAAGCAGGCCTTCTGCTGAAACAGCCGCATTTCAGAACCCGTCACATTGACAAATATCGTCTACCTTCCTTTAGAGCAGAGATCTGATGAATATGCAAATTATAGGAAGGTGATTAAAATAAGAATTCACATTTTTTTTCCGCTTGCCGCAGAAGGAAGGTTAAACTGTTAACAGATCGCAACACTGAAACTCATGAACCGACGTTTCAGAACACCGTTTGAAGTGACTCAATGGACCAGTTACGTTGGCACTGAACGACTGCCCATTTGTACAAAGGAAGAATAAATGCTGTGATTAGTCCTATATGGAGGAAGGGCGTGAAAGGGGGTTGAAATATATGGACGTTTATCTGGTCTGTTAACTCAGTAGAGTGTGTGTGACTGGAGTGAGAAGCGTAATGTTGTACATTGGATTATAATGATTATCACATTTAGAATGAGTTATTATTTGGAATTTGTCCATCATGACCTGATTAAAGTATACATTGAAATATCGTGCTTGGAGGATAGGATCCTTCTCTGTTCTGGGGAGTAAGAATGAGGGAAACGCCTAGTAGACAAAGCTATTCTGAACATAAAGGTAATTCTACCCCTATACAGGCCTGGACATGCCGTTAGGACTCCAGGAGGTTGAGACTCCCAGAATTTCCAGACAATTGGCACATGAAGGTGGCAAATTTGTCAGTCCTACACACCGGCCGCTTTCACCCCCAGGAGATATCCCTGGTACTTATTTCTATTAGAGGCTGAGTCGACACCAGGGCCATAGTGCGGCCGGAAGAAATCGAATCCACGACTTTCCGGCTTGTAGCGCAGTGCCTCAACCAACTGCGCCCCCGCATGCCTCTATTCTAAACACGGTGTGTTGACAATGAAAGTAAAAACATTGAATTTTAATTTTCATGGCAGGATGCACGAAGTCCAAACAGTGACTGCTTCCAGTGAAATATTTCAGAATAGCCGGAGGTGTGCGACTTACGCAGGGGGCTGTGAGCGTCCACCCACGCGAACTGGCTACATCCCAGTTTTGCGACGGCAGGAAAACAATTAGGGACACTGAAAGACGATTAAGTGTATTGAGAAGCAGGCAGACCCTGTAGGAAGGCGATGGAAGTTATCGTGCACAAAAGACAATTTATGAAGGAAAATACTGTGATGTTTTTAGAATTCCCTTTTTTCATTATATTTGACAAAACTTACAACACGCCTTACAAAATCAGGGTAGTGTAATTGCACAAAACCGTGTTTCTGCAGCATTGGCAATCTTATTTTGGTGCGACCCGCCGTGTGTTTCGAGTTGTGCATTTCGTAGAGCAGCATAAAGCAGCTTTAATGTAAGGTAATTACAAGGGACATGCGTACTTACCTTCCACAATGTTACAGACGAATGTGAGCTTCATGGGCCAGCACAGCAGCCAGGCCGCTGCCCAAGACACTTTCTTGTAGCATCTGTCATAAGCTTCACCAAACATCCTGCGACAGTTCTCAGTGCCACGGCTAATGATATCTGCAGACATACACATTTTCCCAGAATTGATTGGATCTGTCCATTACTCGTTTATGACAAACATAAAGCTAAAATGTAACTTATTTATTGGGGTGTGGGTCGTTCGTTGCATGAAATGGTGCCTGCGTAACTCAAGGTTCTTGAGGCAAAAGAGATTCCTGCTGTGTGTGTGTGTGTGTGTGTGTGTGTGTGTGTGTGTGTGTGTGTGTTTAGGCTGGACTACTCTTTCACTTTGCTACTCATAGTCTACAATACTACCATTGCAGTACATTTACAGGACAGATTTTGGGGCTCTGCCATATTAAGTTCCGCAGACAAAAGTACCTTAACAAACTTACATAAACTCCTAAGATCTACTATTTAAAAATCAGGGACCTGATACTGAGATTTAAATTTTCATACTCTGAATAGTAAAACTTGTAGTTTTGGATGTTGTAACAGTCAGGGTTGCAGGCAGAACAAAATACACACATTGTTTGCTTCAATAACGGTGAAGTTGTATTGTTGACGATTACGTAACCAACGCTTTTTTTTAGCGCTAAAACAAAGTGCCACTACTAAACCACTTACCCTCACATTTTGACTCCATCTTTCTTTTGTACATCTTCTCGTAGCGAATCTCTTCAGGCTCTCTTTCTCCTTCTTTGTACTTTTCCTTTATCTCCTTCTCCCGACTTGAATCTCCCTAAGTGACGTAAGGAAACCTATTTTCATCTCTTTCAAATGACTTAGACTTAACAATGCAACGATACAAATTGCAAAAATATTTATGTTTTAAGAGGACATGCGCCAAATAAACCTATATTGCCTAAATTGGTTACGCCACAGAAAAATATTACAATAAAACTACCGTAACACTTTCTTTACCCTCTTATTTATTTTACGTGTTAAGCAGTTTGAAATAACAATGTTGTTGAAATGAGGAGGATGTGTCCTTTACTAACAAAACACCCTTCATAGCTTCCACCCTCTAGTTCTGCCAATATTCTCCAAGCAATTTTACACTTTTGTTTTACACTTTTATTTTACACTTTTGCATGAAAATGACCATTGCAAGTTTTTTCAGGACTGTGACGTGCTACTAAATATTTTTTTCCCATATTTAGAGTCGACATAAGGGCATTCATTTAAGAAGAAGTATTTCATGGTTTTATTATACTAACTAACGAAAAATTCTGTTTCGTTTTTAAATAGCCATAATCTTTTTGATCTGTCTAAGAAGCCTCGAGTTTGCTGGGATGAAACGGCAAGAGAGTGGCAGCCACCGGAGGCAGTTAATTGCCCGTTCAGGGTTTTCTTAAATTAATAGATTCATTTAATGGCTTATTTATTATGACAGTCACATAAATAAACTTTCTAGTTGAAGAATGCGTATTATATAGCGCTTTGTCTCAGCCTAGTGATAAATTTATGCATTAGACTGTTGTCAATAGACTGAAAAACTCTTTGCTTACCAACCAGAAGACGGACTAAAAAAGTGAGTGCAACGGTTGACAGTACTTCATTTGTCAAACAAACACACTGGCTCAGTCAAAACTCTCAGCCCAGCTTCACACTCTAAATGATGTAGTGCTTATGTAGGCCTTACAGGCGCCACGATATTTGTCAGACCCGTGAGGCAACGCATTGGACAAGGACTGTATGTCCTCTTTTTGTATCTGTGTGATAATAACTACACTAGAAGGCGAATTATTACTTTTCCTATACGTGGGGAAGCGTCCAAAATATTTTTCGGAAAAAGCGAAATTTTTATTTTTCTTACATTCACAAAGAGAACAAAAGTAATTTTGTTTTTGTCGACGTGTTCATTTTAGAGTAAACTATATGTGATATCTATTTTAGTCTTCGAGTTATCTGTACCTCACGTCTGTGCCTTTTAAAGTTAAGTATATCTGATACTGTATCAGTTTCGCAATTATTTGAATCTGATAATTTATTCGTCTTGGAGTCACTTTTATCCAGTTGTGTGCTGAAACCCGTTAGCACAGGTTCTTACTATCCATTTTACAGACTTTCAGAACAAATTAAAAACTTTCATAGCAGCAGTGAGGCCGGTCAGACATGACAGAGTTAGCCTATAGCTTAGGGAGACGAGATTGGTGATGGAACGTAGACTGAAAGAAGATGCAATTGTTCGAAGTTGAGTATGAATAAAATTATTGAAGTGTTCAGCGTACTTGAACCGTGTACTTGGCCTGCTGAGCAAATTATGTTTTCCTGGATACTGGGGGAGAAAAAATTAAAGGAAATTTATCAGAATCTGAAATCTGAAATCAAGGGAAATGAATTTCGGAGGTACATAGGTTTGTTGTTAAAGTAGAGCTCCAAATAAATTCACAAAAATCCGCAACACAACATTAAAGATGCCAGAAAGATAACAAGTGTTACTGCAATCAGCACTGCTGAAGCTGAATGAGATACCAACTTTTTAAAACGATATTGTCACCGAAGACGTATGTAAACTTCTCAGTCAGCTCCTTTCATGTCTTGTTAAGATTAAACCCCTGGAAACATTTTGCCAATTTTGGATGCCATTCCGTATGAGAAGAACTACTTTAAACGTCTCCTGTCATCAGTGGATAGTCAGGTCTGAGGAAGGGTGCTTAAAAGTATGTCCGAAAATGAAGAAGCTACTAGCATACGGAAATCGTATTGATAACAACAAAATTTCATTGACGTTTTTTCTATTAATTATATTATAATTTTTTTTGTCTCGGGTGTGTGTAGCCACCTGTATCTGGCACCTGTGCTTTTGTCTTAGAGGTACCTGTGTCTGATCGACGTATTCATTTTCCTCCCTGATTTTACGCATCTCCTCTTCTCCCTCAATCTCCTCGGCCAGAGGAAGTACGATGTTTTTAATAGAATGAACACTGTTCTTTACCTCATCAGTGTCAGCCTACAAACAAAATACATACAACATCAGATCACTGCATCGTGCTGAACAATAGACACACAGGGTGGAATGATGGACAGTTAAATGCACGTAGAGGAATAGCTAGATGAATGATCAGATATGCTTCAATATCTACCAGCCTCTGTTTTTAAGCAGAGTATAAAGTGAAAAGCTGTGTATTATTATGTCAGGTCTCAAAGATTTTCATTGTACTGGACACACCTCCCTAAACCTACTTACGCCTGGAAGAAGAAATACGCCGTATCGTTGTGTGTCTTCCAATTGTATTATTGTTATTATTATTCCGCCTCAAAATAATGTGTGGTATTGTTTATATAGCGTAGGTCTCCTTCGGAATACTCCACGTTAAAAAGTTACATACTCCTGGATTCTCATATAGACAAGAAGTACATATGACATTTAGTAAGAAAGTGTGAAGGGAGGGCGGCTTCTCGGGAGATGGAGGACTGGATGGAAGGATAACATGAAAACTCGGGCAGTGCGAGGCTATGCTCTGCATCAGTCGCCTGAGCATAGTGTCGATTGGTGTGATTTTGTGACCGTAGCAGTAAATGTTGCATAACAGGCGAGGGATTTCTTCGCCTGGTGGGTGTCTACCAGTTCCTTCAAAATGACTGCTGGATGTAGCTATTTGTTCTCGTATGTTATTCTGTGGCCGTAGGGCTCCTTCTCACTTAATAACAGTTCCCGACAATCGACGATATCCATTAGTTCAGTCTAGGATATGTGTCATGCCTGCATATAAGTTGCTGTGTTATTCTTCCTGTACTTAATGCGGCGCCTGTACGTATCATTGTTATTGCCATCTAACCTTTTGTGTCACACAGAGCACCAAAGGAGAGTTCAGCCCAGCTTCTTTAGACGTTCAGTCACCGCCAGTGACACTACAGCCCACAATGATCCTCGGCTGCCGGTAGAACCCTCTTCCATCATTCTCTATCCTTAGCGACCATCCACCATCATCGGATCCCGAGCTTCCCCGAATCTTCCACCACACCGTCCATCCACCAAAGTTTAGGACACCCCCACTCACCTGCTTCCTTTGACTTTGGAATCATTGATTATTCTGTGTATTTCATTTATGCCGCTTCTTTTAGGTGCCCTGCCCGTCGCAACCTTGTTACTTCTGTCTTTCTGATAACATCCGGTGACCAGTAAAGCTGGTACAAATCTTGATTTTACCTTATTCTCCACGCACATCTTTTCTTACACTGAACCATGTATTTCGCCAATGACTTTTCTTTCAAAATTACACCGTCCTAGTTTATTAGACCTTCGATAATTGTTCATTCTTCCTTGGTTATCACATTCCGTGTTGTGTCTCTTTTAGTAAAATTTAGTGTTACGAAATTCGAATATTTACGTCATACCTTCATGTTGAGAACAGCTTCAGCGAACGGTCGGAAAATCAAGTCGAAACGAGCCTTCGTCAAGTTGTAGGTTAGAGTTGTGGAGCATGCAAAAGTTCGGACGACTTCTTGCCCATTGATGCCGATACTCTGGATTGGACCCGCCAAGACGTAAGCTATGACAATCGCCTTCAGCACTCCGCGACCGACTCGTCCACAGAACGCGGGCAAAGTTAGCAGCGATATGCATCTGACCTACGATACCAACACCAGAATGAAGATAACAAAAATGCGTTTCATAAAAAAATCAGAGAGTTTGAGGGGTCATAAACATTCTGAACGTATTAGAAAATGACTGGAAATAACAGATTTTAATGCAGTGATACAAATATAAAAACAAACGGCTAGAATATGTGGAAGAAAATTTTGAAAACAGAATACTGAAGCGTCATTGTCGACGTAAGGTGAAGGACAGACATCACAAAATTTAGAAGCAACAGTTTTAACTCCTGAAGCAAGCCAAGAACTTAGCCAGGGTTTATTGATAGCGGAGATGAAGTTGAAAAACGTCTATTCAGACTTCAAGGGCAATTATTCCATCAAAAACTTCCCTGTAGCAATTTATACGAGAAGTACAGCAAACGCTCCGTACAGAGGCACTTTATGTCTGTCCTGCTTAATTCCATGGTAAAACACAATGAACTTTTTGAGTCAAATCTGCTCCCTTGACTTTCTTTTAGAGACGCTAGAGTCGATTGGCGGTACTTCCTCGTGAATCTTCTTAAAATGGGCCTTAAAGTAGTATGATGTGCGAATGTGGGCTGCAGTTTCTTATCATCAAGGACTAGGACCACCGTCAGCATAGATAAAATGCACACATTCATTTCTTCTCACCTGGGTCGATATGGCATTTCCCAATCCTAGGACAAGGCAAATGGTTCCTCCGACATAGATGCAAGTTTGTGTTGTAAACTGAATGTCTATAAGAATCAATTCGTAGAGAGCTGTAACAGAGGGAACGTTGTAGCATTCAACAACAGGCTGTCATTTTTAACGTCTCTAAGGGACGCGAATTAACGTGACGTGTCCTGAACACGCGCATAAACCAAGAAAGAATAGTTTTCATTTCTTAAAATAAATACAGATCGTACACGTTTTTTGAACAGACAGAGTTAAAGTCATAATTTTGTCGCAATATCACACCTTTGACACAAGAGGCATTGACACTTTCCGTACTTAGCTTATGTAAGATAATACTTTTATGACAGCATGTCTCTATAGTGCTGCAGCACATGCATAGTATTTACTCAGAATGACTCAAGGAGCTGTAAATATTTAGTGACCCAGTACTATGCTTTCATAAGTTACCATAAGTTGTAGAGTTAAGAGTTGGGACCTTGTAGCGGCAGATTAAACCGACGAAGAATTCCTTTTCGGAGTTCGTGCGGAGGACACAAGTCCTATCAAATTCGCCAAACTTTATTCATTACTCAGAAAGACCAGATTGAAGAAAGAGGGAAGGTTACTGCAGTAACATAAGCAAACTTACAGTTACGTTTTAAATAGAAGCAAAATGTAGGGTGTTATTTAAAAATCTTATTCGCAGTAAGGTGTCTTCTTATAGTATGTATAATAAGCATCTTCTATTCTCGAGTCAATAAAATGTGACATATTAATATACAAATATTTTAAGCACCTTGGTTGCTATATGTACAACCTCGTTTAATGTAATAGGACTAAGCACTTTGTCCTCATAGACCAGAAAATGTTTATGCTTTTTCGTAGCCTGCACTGCGATTATTTTGCTAAATAACATCAAAAATTTCTTTTGAAATAGATGCTCATTTTTTTATTTTGGTATTTAGACTAATTCGCCTTTAAACTATTTCACAATATAAACCCCATGAAATATCATAAGTGTCTGCATTATAGTGCTTTACTTCACATTACAGCTTCCTATTCCTTCAATGCTCCTGATTAGATAAATTTTTATTTCGGTATAGAAAAAGTTTTACATTATTTCACTTACCTATTCCCAGTAAATTACCATAGAGGAATCCAGCCACAGCCTTAATTATTTTATATTCATTTTGCCGTGAGTAAATAATGGGATATAGAAGGGGAAACATACAGTTCCTAATTTTTTCACAAACTGAAAAAGAATGTGAAGAGATATTAGACTCAGGAGCATACAATTTTATCGGTTTCACGAAGACATTAATGGCTTTGTATATACAGGAGGAACATGAATGTAAAAGCTGAAAGGTAGGCACGAAATAAGGCGCTAAATTGGATCGCTGTTGGATTCTCTTCATAGCAAGTTTAATGCAGTTTGTTCTTGCACCGCCTGCTCTTCTATTTCGATATTATGCTTCCTTATCCTCTTAGATATTCCAAGATGTTTACACACAAAAATTCAGTACACGTTTCTTATCTGCTCTATGTGAAGCCCTTTTGTTTGAAGTCACGCCATCGCCCAACCGCCGCCCGGATAAGGGCCCGCTGAGATATCTCCTGCCAAAACCTCATACCCCTCTCGGTTTGTATAAAAATTACTTATTCGCAGTGTCGTTTGGTAGTAATAATAATATTATACAATCTCCACGCCTTCAGATATACATATGCATAAGAAATATATATTCTTTATAATATATCATTGTTGGTAGGGCACAAGGAAGTTGGGCAACAATAAATTCCGCGTACAAACAAAATCTTTTGGCTTGCCAGATTGAGAACACGCGTCACAGGTTTGTGAAAAATAGAGACATTCAAATTATGTCACGTAATTTATAATAGAAAAATAGGGGTTTATACTGTCAGGGTCATGCCTTTACGAGTAAAATCAAAGCAAATTTAAATCAACTGCGTGATACATGTCTTGAGTTCCGAATACGTTTCTTTGGATGCAACTGCTGACACCGAGTTTTCACCATTACGCGTCCATTTACGTTTATTTACTAAAGTCGATCCGTTATATTATACTGTTTATTCCGTGTATAAAGTTGTATTCTAATTTAAATTATTCTGTATAACTGAGCGCTTCTGTTTATGACATTCCTCCCTAATCCTCTAAACTATGTATAGTTCTTACACTCGTTTTTCCCACTCAAAAATTGTGATTTATAGCAATCTGACTGAATTATTTACTGTCTTGTTTTTATTTTTTATTTGCGTGTAACCATTCACGGTTCAAAGCTTTTCTCTCCATTTTTGTAGCTTTTTACCTTTCAACAGTAGGCCTATATGTATTTTATTGTTTTCTTATTTACGTATGACACTGCAAACCAGGCCATGTTTTCGTAGGAATATTGTATTTGCGTCGTGTCATATTTGATATTCTTATCACCATTTCTAGGTCTGCCAGATATTTCCATTTTGTCATTCCTCAGTTTATAGGAAACATGCGAAATTTTCTAATGCATTTTAAAGTAGACGAAAGGAGACTTATTTATATCACTCGTGCCAACAAATACCTTGTTACCTTGAAGCAAGTTTAGTAAACATGTTTCTTGAAAAACAATTGCGAACTATACATTTTAGTCTAAATTCATCAATATACAGGGAAAGATAGAGTCATCGCATTGTATCGACCCGTCAACCAAACGAAAATATTTTTGAATAACAGTGGATTTTTATGAAACTTCTAACCAACATCACACCAGTGGCCCGTTCTAATTTCTACCTTTCATTCTTGAAAATACAGTCCTCTTTGAAGGGTTATTACTTATTTTATACATAAGTAGAACAGTGCTGTACTACAAATATGGAAGGACGATTTGTGCATTTAAAGTTCTTTAACTTACCAAGGCTGAGTTTCTCACCCGCTCTCTCAGTACTCATACTCGTTGTTAGTTCTTCATACATTGTGAAATTTAAGTTTGAAATAGTACACTAGAACACCAGTAAACTTCAACAGTCATTTCTGCAAGAAAAAGGGAAGTTAATTCTGCAGATTGAAATCTTTAACTGAGAAATTTCCTGGCCAATAATTGTCTTTCTCTAAAACGGACGTTTTTCTGTCTGTTGCATTGTTGCCAACAGCCCAGCGTCCGCTCAGACTAACCACACAACGGACTCTCTTTTCTGTACGTTGTTCATGTGTAGGCCATTATTTATATTTGTTTGTTTTAAAAGGCCTGCAGGGTCCATTAACAGAATTTTGTGAACATGGTGTCATAAAATTTGAGAATTTATTTAATATTTGAGTGATAATCGTCTGTTGAGGGAGGGCCGTGTTCGGTGGAATTATGGAGTGAAGAGCTGTAGGGTAAATTTTACTTTTGTTCGCGTCAGTCCTTTACCTTATAGAAAACTCAAATCGAATTTTGTCCTTTTTTTCGATAGCGCCTTGGGCGAATTGTTGATAAATGCATGGGGTAACGACAATGCGTCTCTCTGTACCCAATCAGCTTTTTAGCAGTAGTCTTATGCAATGTTATTAAGCTATTTTCTGCTATGCGAATGGGACGACAAAGGTGTGAAGCGACTATCTGTGCGTGCTATAAAATAATACCAGTTTCACACAGTAATGAAATGTTGTGACGGAAGCATTTTTAACATAGAGTGGTTTAAGCCCGTAAAACCGATTCTGTTGAAGGAAGGTGTCCATATATTTGTCTTATTATGATGTAAAGAGTAATTTCGGGTTTCAGGGATTAGTCGCCCCTTATGTTGAAACCATTCCAATATGAATGCCAGTTCTAACGGTGGCGACTACAGTATATAACGAAACGCTGGAATGACGTCACTATATAACGCGTATGCATTTTTAGAGCCGAAAGACGTAATACTTAATCGTGTGCAAATGAAGTCTTTAGTACCAATTTTAATCAAAATTTGTCGAAGGACAGAAAAGGTCTACCGGTATGTAAGTTTAGTCCTTGCGTTACCAGAATGAAAGAGTAATATAGAACCTGGTGCGGTTCACACGTGTCCACTTTGTGAATCCTAGCTTATAAAGGAAAAGATAGGATGAGCATTATAATTATTGTATATATTCAAATTTCTAAAGTCTTTCTGACGGTAAAATTACCACAACATGTAAACTGCAAAGTTTTAGATGGAAAACTCGTCAAGTCATATAAGAGAAACTGGTCTTCGCTACATTGGTAACATGATGAAGATACTTCTTGTGCACTGGTGTTTTCAAACCCACTTTAACGCAATCTATATTTTTGTTCAGTTTACTTTATGCTATAATCAAGCACACGTGTCGTAAGTTCGTTTATTATATTAATTAGAGAGTGGGCCCCAATTTGGTCTTGATTTTGGTTAAAATGTAACACCAGTTAAGCGCTGTAAGTAAACACAAAATCAATTTCGAAGATTGAAACCTTCTGGGATGTTAGGCCATGTCACTGGTAACTATTTGCAAGTAGACACGGCGCAGTATTTATAAAGACAGGCGACGTACGTGTAACATAACACTAAGGAGCGTTCGCATAATGTTTATACCTCTTCGGCTACCTTGGCAGCCTGATACGATTTCGTTTGAGGAGAACGCCGTTATGGCGACTTAATGTCGCTGGCAAAAATGAAACCTACTCAGGTCTTCATGTAAAGTTCCAGGCATTTTTACGCGATCTTATCCGAATTTGAATTTTATCGACATTTTTCATAAGACCCCAGTATCAAATTTCACAGAAATCCGTCCAGTGGGAACCGCGTTAATACCTATGGGCAGACAGACAAACATGACGGAGGTAATAGGCGCTTTTCGTGACTATGCGACCTCACCTAAAAAGACTTCAAAATTCACTAACATGGGTATGTGAACATCAGATTTGGCACAATCAATTTACTCCCAAAGACGTTTAGATATATAAAAATATTAGACCCTAAGGACGAAAGATATTGCTAAAGTCAACCTAAGGGTAACTGGGTTATATAAAGGCCAATGATGGTGATTGAAAATTTAATATAGATCCCTAAGAAAAGTATCCTTTGGAAAGGATCCCTTGTTTTGGCTTTGTTGCAGAATTACAGCCCCATTGCAAGTAATTCATTGAAAGCATATTAAATTCATTATACCAGCGATTTAATAGCGCGTGGAGACGCAATGGATAACACGTGTACACGTACGTAATACTTCCTGCCGTGTGTGTTGTTACCTGTATTACTACGCTGCATGAAGTTTGCGCACCATTACACAGACATGTTAATCAAGTAGGTGGGAGGTTTCACAATTACCACACGGAGTACATTAGCGTGATGTAGTAAAGAGGTAACATGATTAACATGCCCAGGGGAATACCGGTTTAACCTCATTTTGAAAAGAGATTTGTACTGTTTTTAGTCGTGGCCTCTCACGATATGGACCTGACTTTCAGTCCCAGAGCAGGCAGTGTGGTATTTTACGACATGCAGTATGGCAGTGGAGAAGGGATAGACTTTTCTGGGAATAGTTGTTGCTATCCCGTTAGTCCTAATTTCAACAATATTCCACATATCTGTGTTCAGAAAACAATATTTTCTGATGACAAACGTTGTGTTGTATATATTCACCATTGTTGGCAGCGCAATAGGTGGTAATAAATCATTTTCTGGTAGTTTTTTGGCTTATTTAGCGAGCCTCTTGGCATGTAGATTACAAAGTGTCAGTGGTAGATGAATTAATATAAATAAGGATCATTTTTTAAAATAATATGTTCAAGTGGAGTAGTAATTTTTCGCCGGCCGCACGCGATATATTTTTAAAGAATACGGAGAAGGGAACAATTGCAATTGGCGAGAGCAAGACTTAATTGAAAGCACGGGATTAGGGGAGCTGCAGCCGTTGTTAATAATGACAAAGGCTTAAATTGCATGCTCCTGCAACTGGACACGGACACCTTACGCAATAATGTGTTTGTAAGTAAATTATACTGAAAACTCCCTTTCTTTCCTTCTTTCTTATTCTGACGTCTTCTACCTACCCATTGTCGGTGTAGACGGTCACTGTTGCGCCTGTTTACACTCAGTGACATATACATGTTCGCGCGCGCGCGTGCACTCGTTAGGACTCCTCTGGACAAGGGATCTGCCCGTCGCAGAGAGCTCTACCAGATAATACACAACATTTAGAAGAGACACCCATGCATTCGAACCCGCAATCCCAGCAAATGATCGGCTGCAGACCTAAGCCCTAGACCGCGCGGCCGCCGGGACCGTCGTACTGAAATCGTAAGATACTAATGTTACCAGGAAAAACAGGGAAAGCTAAACTGAAAGGTACGAGACTGGTGTTAGGAGTTACTAACAAACGTGCAACTCGTGGTGTAAGTTTTCTCTTATTTCTGTGTGTACACAAACAAGTCCTGAGGATACACAAACTTAAATGGGTAACCGATGAGTAGTAGTTCGATTCCCAGTACAGGCAAGATATTTTTCTCTTCTGTAAAGCGTCCAGACTTTTTCTGGTGTCCACAAAGCCTTCTGCTCGGAGGGTACAGCAACTTATTTCTCTGTGGTTAAAGCGGCCGGGTCGTGACTCTGACCTCTCACCTCCATTTAGAAGTGAGGTTAAAGATGGGTGGAGCAGTAAATCCACGCCCCTTATATGCCTTTATGACATACCCTTGCTTTACACAAGACCAATTAGCGCAGCTACTAAAACTGGAGGGAAATGGAAAACTGCAGGCTCTTGAAACAGAAACCGCACTTGGCCTTTGCTGTTTATGTTTATCTTTAGGTTAGGATCTCCATGATGTACCATAAGTCAGAAATTAGATAATCCTGCATTAATGTAATTGAAGTGTATCAGCTCTCCTTCAATTATGTTGAAGTAATTTAATCACGCTGCGGTATCAGAAACAGAATTTGTATTTTAAAAACCAAACAGTTTCGGTAAAACTCACGAAGCCTACTTTCCCATCGCATATTTCGACTAATATGAGTCATGTGTTATTTATGTTGTAATTATATATTGCAAATTTATTACTCAGCAATAACGTGGATTTCGCTAATATGTTTCTACTGAAAGCTAGGTATATGCTCATGTCAAATCAACAAAATACAAAACAAAATCCCGTTATAGAGATAGCTAATAAGCCCGTTAAACATTTGGTCATTTTACATATTTATAAAAGACATTAACAAACCAAAGTGGCGTATGTGAATAAAATAAGAACAGATAATATTCGGGGAAGGCTTATTAACTCTCAGTTTAGCGTATTTATGTCTCACATTGCTGTGTTAAACAGAAAGATTAGAATACTCAGAAGTAAAATATTGCCAGTTGTGTTATGTGGTTGTTAAAAGCTGTCATATTAAGGGAAGAATATCGGCTGAGGGTTTTCGGAAATACGATGCTGAGGAAGATATTTGGAACTAAGATGAAGGAGCTAACGCGGGAGTGGAGGACGTTGGATGACGAGTTTCATGAATTGCATTTCTCACCAAATGTCATGTGGGTCATCAAATCAAGAAGAATGAGACGGGCTGGTTTTGTTGCACGTGTGGGTGAGGGAAGGCGAATAGAGTGCTGTGCTGGGGAACCTGAGAGAAAGAAACTGCTTGTAAGGCCTAGGCGTAGATGGGAAGATAATATTAAAACGGATCCTAAGGATTAAAATGGGACGGTGTGGAGTAGATTGATCTGGCTCGGGATAAGGAAACACGGGCTGTGGTTCTGGTTCCATAACATGTGGCGAATTTGTGGAGTAGATTGGAGACTGTTGGCATCCGAAAAAGGGCTCTGCTCCATAGATGCACACGTAGATAATTTGTTTAATCCCATGTATATTTAAAGATCCAGTGCCTACCTCATAGGAAACACGCTACATCTCCGGCTAAGACCAGTGTATTATTTCTGTGTAGGGGATAAAGTCCCTGCTTCTTCTGAGAATCACTTGAAATTCACAAATACACTCTTTGTGCAAAATGAAAAGATGTTTAATGTTAAATCTCATGGTATATACAGTAACCACTGAAGTTTGTACGGTTTTCATTCAGAAGTGCATTACATGTACTCGTAATTCAGACATTAGTGTGCCAGACCCCGTTGAATCATTCTTCCTCGAAATTTAAAGGGAACTTCTGGACTTCTTCAAAGTATTTCATTTTTGTTTAACAACTTCAGGGCGCATTTTACGACAAGAAAGCTTTCAATAGTAACAAGAAAATCATGCTTTTCTGAAAGCAGTGGAAGACTTGTTTACAGATTTTATTAGTGTGTCTGTCTGAGGGAGAAAATCGAAAAGCTTCGTAAAAGTAGCTTTACAAAGGCGAGATTTGAGGTTTTGACGACGTTATTGCTGAAGATTCGGGGTTTTCGAGACGTTACGTCGTGTGTCGGGTAAACACGACTGGTAGCTACAGACGTTTCGGAAAAGACTAGCGTCTTTGAAAGGTCAGTAACTGTCTAAGAACCGTCATGGCGCGTTGTCTCAGAACAGTTTTTTTCCTCAAATGTTAAGAATGTGCTTGCAAGGTGAAACGAACAAAACCTCACGCTGGTATTACGTAGCAAGAATAACTTTCAAAAAGACAAAGGATTTTATATCCATGATTACTATAGACCTAATGGTTGAAATAAGATATAAATGGCTTTTTTTTTAAATAATGGACAAGGGCCCCATGGCAGAAGCTAGGGCACACCACAGTCGTGATGAAGACGAAGAGAAAGATGACGCATTTTTCATTTTTCCAAGTAATGGAACACCGGTGGAACGAAAGTGAGAGGGGAAGACGGAAGTACTAAGGGAAAGCCTGTCCCAATGCCACTTTGTCCACCAAAAATACTACGTGGACTTACCCGGGATCGAAGCCGGACCTCCGCAGTGGGCGGCCGACGACTAATCGCTAAATTACTTTTTTTGTAGAATAATTCTAACCTTCAGACCACCTGCTAAATCCTGTTACGAGACACGACCTTCTGTCATTTCCATCGACCCCACATGGTCACAGAATAGTGCTATAAGTTAAATATTAATGCTATCATCAAATTTATGTCTCAGTGTTGTGACCGGTCTCTTTACGATTGTTTTACCAATAAAATTCTCTATGCTTTCTGTGTCTCCCCTTTGTATGCAGCATCTGAGGTATCCGTACAACATTTTGAACTCGAAAATGAAGTGAAGATACTGGGAACGTTTAGGCGCAGGCGGGAAGTAGTATTAAATATATTTTATTGTGGTGCAAGAGCCATACTCGGGGGCTACACCGTGTCATTGTTAAGCTTTTGAGACCACGCGCCGTTAGACGCGTGACACTTGGTAGGACTACTCTGTACGAGGGATCGGCCCGTCGCAAAAACATCTGCCTGAAAAAAAACCACAATATTCACAGGAGACAAACATTCATGTTTCCGGCGGGAATTGAACCTACAATCCCAGTAAGCGACCGGCCGCTGACCTACGCCTTAGACCGCGCGGCCACTGGGATCGGCAGTATTAAAATATACCTTGAAAATATTATACGGCCCAACATATGATAGTGGTTATTAAAGAATAACAAAGAATCAAAAAATTTATAATAAATTTAAATCTCCAGATATTTTAATCACAAAGTACGTAGATTGGAATGGCTTGGGCATCTTGTAAGAATGGATGGTAAAGACGTTACTGGAAGGCAAAGTAGGGGAAAGGAGGGAAAAACGGTGACCTAGACTAAGGCAGATGGATAATGTTGAAAAGGACCTCAGGAATATGGGCTGGAAAAGTGCAGGACACGAGTTTTTGACAGAATAAGGTAGGAATCGTTCGTGAGCGGAGCCGTAGCCAAACTCAAAGGTCCATAGTGCTAAGGAAGATGGAGAAGGTCTTAAAGAATTTAATAATCAAGTTAGCTATAGGCGGGATTAGTCTTGTCCAGAAAAGGTCCAGCCATGAGCTGTTGTGAACATGGAAGTGTGAAAGGCAGGGAAGTGTTGAATCAGGTTAGCTAGAAGCTTTCTGCACCATGGTGTTGCAGCCATGTTTGTGCCTAGTGTACATCTTCACATAACGAACGTTGACCGATGTGCTAATGTGGTTACGCACGTAGACTGGGAACATGTCCCTGACCCAGATATAGACTCAGAGTAATCGATTCAGAGTACTTATATCCCATCGCAGCAACGTGTTTAATTACTATAACATTTTACACTTCTGTTATAAGGCAAATATGGCATAAATTTAGTCGCCCGCTTCAGGCAACTTCTGGGATACTTTATTAAAATAGACAACTTTACCGTTTCTTCAGTTCCGTTTCTGTTTATTTTTCACAATAGGCCTGGCTGTGTTGTGCGATAGCCTATTCACTGTCATTCCACTTTTGACAGCGTACGAAAATTTAGTCGGGAATTATTAAGGCAAGAGGCAACTTTGGTGATCTACGCGTAGGAAGGAGAATGAACCTGATGATCTTTAAAGAAATATGTTGTGATGATTCCGGCCGGATTCAGCTGGCTCGTGGTAGAATCTAGTAGCGGGTTCTTGTGAGCACTAAAATGGACCTTTGGATGCAGTAACAAATGGAAAATTTCTTGAACAGCCCAGCGACTGTCAGCTTTCCAAGCAGGAATCTGCTGCATGGAGCTAGCTTGACTAACGCTCTAAAATGAACCAAGAAAGAGACAGAAGCATATCCTTTCTCATTCACGTTACTGTGTCGTCTAGGCGTACTCTGGCGCCGCCGTACTGATGGCAGTGGCGGTTGGGTCTATTACGTCACACGGGGAGACGCGTTGCGATGCTGACAGTAACGCGTCGCCTGCCGTTGTGAAGAGACCTGTCCTGCTTCCAGTCTAACGCAGCCGGTTGCTGTCCAACAGTAAGTAGACGCTAATGTTTGTGTAAAGAGTCCCATGGGGCTGTTGTTGGACGTGGTTGCTGACATTTATTCGGCGGAAGGCAAATTTTGGAGTTGGGGAGTGTAGAGTTACAATGGCGCAATAAAATTTTCCTAAGTCACAAAGGAAATTACGAAAGTGAAAGGTGTCGGGGAGTGGGGCTGTTCTCTTGTTTCTGTAGCAGACGTGTTCCAGATTTTGACAGTAGCAGAACATGTACAGCGTTGAGCTGTGCCCGGTCTTATTCACCGCTACGCGCTTCTTTAAATTTAACAGGTATTTAACAAATTTATTAATAAGTTTTGTGTATTTTGCGCAGAATTTACGTATATGACTGAAAGTGTGCGAGTGATTAATGCAGATATAATAGCTTATGATCCACAGCAATATCCGTTTGTTAATAATACGGGGTTTCATTAAATTTCACTAACAGCAAACCGTCTGTAATCTCTCAATCACGTTTGTTATTAACGTCTTCCTCACTGCCTTCATGTTTCGACAAGGCTTCGCCATCTTCAGTGCTGTATAAATAAGTGAAAAGCTTTCAAAAGTTTGCAATGTAACATGTTGTTTGCATGTAAAGTTTCAAATATGCCTTAAAATTACTAAGAGTTTCTAACATTTCTTATTCTCCTCTCTTGGCGTATATTCGGTTTGCAAGCCCTTCAATGCCTGAGCCAATAAATTAATTTTTATTTCATTTTAGATCAGACTTCACAGTTGGTGTTTTAACGTGTTCTGGGTCTATTGCATCACTATGTCGTTTCTGTTGTCTTTATGGTTGTGTTCCGCCATGCTACCTAAGTGGCTGTATTATTTCTACGACCGGCTATGAGACAGTCGAATGGGACTGCTCGAAATGCTGTTTAATATATGTCATAGCAGCCTGAGGAGATCAAAGTTAAGGCGCTATGTATGAACTGGGGCGTGCGGCAGCACAGTTGCTTGAGGCACTGCGCTACAAGCCGGAAGGTCTTGGGTTCGATTCCCCATGGGGTCACTCAGGTATTTCATTGACACAATCTTCCCGGCCACACTATGGCCCTAGGGTGGACTCAGCCTCTGACATGAATGAGTAGCCAGGATATCTCCTGGGGAACAAAGGCGGCCGGTGCGTGGGGCTGAGAGCCTTGCCATCTTTATATGCCGATTGTCTAAAAATTCTGAGGGCTTCAAACTCTTGGAATCCTGAGTGCCTGTCCAGGGATTGCATTACCTTTTTATGTCCGAAATGTGCGTTACACTAATAAAGCATTTATTACACAATTTTGTAAAATTAAGATCTTTTCGCCAAAGGGCGCGGCCAATGATCATTTGAAAACTGACAAGTCAAACTTACAAAGAAAGTATTGTAATTATTGTCCACTTGTGGGCTACTGCTTAGGTAACTTTGACCATGATAACACTGAGGCCTAGAAGAAAACAGGAGTTTATTTTGGGCGAGTTAGAATAGGATGGAAGTATGAGTACAGTTAGAACTGTGTTTAAGTAAAACGTTGGTTGGGAATGGATACTGTTGACAGACAGGTACAGTATTTGAGGTTACGTTTAGAAGGAAATAAGGCGTTGTCGAATAATAAAATGCAAATCTGTGGAACTTGCGAAATTTACTGTGTCTGACAGGTACATATGTGAATAATACGTGCTCAGAGTATTCAAACAAATCAGTAAAACTTTCCTTGTGAAGGCGAATATCACTCAGCTAGTCTAAAAATATCCCACCATTTACGAAACCCGGTCGTTTCATACTGTCTTCGCAACAGACTGCTCTCGAACTCTACCCTGATTCAGAGTAATCATGTACACGCACGCGTACATTAATTACTTTTTAAAATACATGGTAATAGTATTGTCCCACCTAAACTTAGTGCTTCCAAATTTGTGTTCTCTCTTTACGGCTTATGACCAAACTCGTACCGGGACTTTTTAAACCTGTGTATTCTCATATCTCTCTCATCTGCTCTATGAACTTGTGCTTGTAACATTATCTGCTGAAGGGTACAAGTTATATAGCTTGTGGTTTTGCCGTTTTATCCTGTTCTGCCCCCTCTCTTAGCTCTAATAACTTCCCCAATTTTCCAGCTGCGCGAGACAAGATCCAGCGACGCCTTCTTAAGGCCCTTAGGGTTGTATATATGGAGGAATTTTGTTGATAAACTGAGCGGCTGTCGCATTCTCAGGAAGGACTTAACACTTTGGTGTTAATAGCTTGCTCCAAAGCATTCATATATACTTCGTCTTTTATATCCCATGCTTGTCCTGGTTTACGCCGCTGCGTAAGTACTGTGTAGTGGCCTTAATTCAGCAATAGAATCGAATGTCATTCACACGTCACAAACAAATGTTCAAGCGCTGCTATTCCCATTTGCTGTAGTAGGACAAATTGTTTTACCTAGCTGCGTTGTGGATAGACGAAATAGGAGATACTGTGGTAGAAACCGTGAACAAAGGATTTAAGCGATGGCAATCATTTCAGCGGTAACATGCGTTGTTACATTAAGCCCACCTTCCCTTCTGAAACAGACCGTCCTTTTAAGGCTTCAGTTGCTTTTCTCAGGTCCAGAGTCTCCTGTCAGTTTTGCTGTACTAAACCCACCGAGCTAATAATGTTTGGCAACGAACTTTGCAGTGCCATACCGTTAAGAGTGTTTCACATCTGATACACCATTAATTTTAATTTATGACCGGAGATGGCTCTGTTGAGCTTCCAGTATTTTTCTCAGTGGGTTGCGAGATTGATGCAGTAGTGCCTTGAAAGTTATCCGCGACCGGTTCTGGCAAGTCCTATGCCTGTACGGCTGTCTGTCCGATGGACGCGATTGATATGACCGAAACTACCAGGGCCGTGGAGTCGGAATGGGAGTCGTGCAGGTGGAGTCGGAAGGAATTTTAGGTGGAGTCGGAGTCGGAAGTAATTTTTAGATGGATGCGGAGTCGGTAAAAATGTACCGACTCTCTGACCTCAGTCTAAAATCTTAACTAGATACTCTAACTCCAGAGCCCTGATAGCTACAGTAACCATTAGACTTGTACTTAAGTATAGGTTATAAGTCAAAAAGTAGCCTGATGATTCACATGGTGGTGATAAAATATCTTATAGGTTTACCATTATTAACCCTTTAAAGACGAAGCGTATCTGTTCTATATAAGGACTCAGTGCGTACCGCGCTGTAAACACTCTCCACTTCGGTTATAAAAACCAGTCTCTTAATGTTTTATAAGGCAAAAGTTGCTGTTTGTTCTGAGATCCGTACAAAACACATAAA
The DNA here is from genome assembly GCA_013340265.1 of Coptotermes formosanus. Lineage (NCBI taxonomy): Eukaryota > Metazoa > Arthropoda > Insecta > Blattodea > Rhinotermitidae > Coptotermes > Coptotermes formosanus. The sequence continues at coordinate 1,157,639 of BLKM01000844.1, forward strand.
CGCAATGTGGGCACCACGTAGAATTTTTTAATGTTAAACCTGGTGGTACGTAAAGTTACCGCTAGGCTTTAAAAGGTTAATGGATCTCGAGCTTTTATGAAGGAGTCGGAGTCGGAGCTTTTGTGTACCGACTCCACAGCCCTGGAAACTACTAACCGTCAATTGATCTCTACGCAGTACTCAGATTAACGAGCATAGTTTAACCTCTATGCCCGTTGTACTCCATGACAGCTGGTATGGTACTCAGACCGTGCAGACGTAATTCCTCCACTTCTTCATAAGGCAGGAGTGTCTTCCTTCTCATTTGATGCTATCTAATCTAGGCAATAACCTCAGCCTCTTTATATAGACAGACACGTAAATACTTACAAACTTATTCCGAAGGAGTTAACACTAGTTCTCCTAGTGACTTTTCCCTTCCTTGAAATTTTATTGTCCGTTTTACAAAGACCCGCCACAGGACCGTAACCTGAGCCAGATGATGCCAGTTTACGCCCTCACACACTGTTACTGTAGGTTCTACTTTAATGTCAGCCTTGTGTTTTCACTACGATTTTTGATATTTTTATTTGCCTTTAATTCGAAACTAAATTTTGTAAGCATTCATCCTCGCAGCATATGTAATCCTGTTGCATGCAGTCTCCGTAATTTAATCACGGTAATATTATTTTATGAAGGCTGAAATTGTGAAGTTTATAGTTACTTCCTTTGCTCCAGTTTTCAGACTTAGAGCTTCTTTAGTTCGAGTACCCTTGTCAGCACTCTCTTTCGCCATTCTAATTGGCAACACATGCAAATTACTCAGGCAAACTTTGTAGGTACGTTCATGGTAACTCCTAACAGCATTTCAACATACGCAGCTCCTCTCATAGGTTATTAATCATCTCCATGAAACGCACCATGTCTGTGTTTGTGAAGATCTTATTACCTGCCACACGGTGTCATGATCCTAATCTAATAGTATTCGTAAATTTTAGAGTGGCGCTAGTGTTTCTTTCGCTTTAAAAATCCGTACATCCCTCGTATTAGGATTATTAATGGAAGGAATTTGCCGATCCCAGTGGCCGCGAGGTGTAAGGCGTGGGTCTGCCGTCGCTCGCTTGCTGGGATTGTGGGTTCGAATCCCGCCGGGGACATGGCTGTCAGTTGCTTGGGACTGTTGTGTGTTGTCAGGTAGAGGTCTCTGCGAAGAGCTGATTACTCGTCCGGGGGAGTCCTACCGAGTGTGGGGTGTCTGAGTGTGATAATGAAGCATCGAAAACGAGGAGGCCAAGGTCGAATAGGGCTGTTGAGCCATTGGGGGGGGGGGAGGGGGAATGAAAGGAATATAAATTAAACAGCCTATAATGGCATGAGGGATGAAGTAATTATATATGACACGTTTTTTAAACTTTGTCACTTTTTTAATTTACTAGGAGGGAGGGGCTTCTGGCTGAAATACTGATGTGATAATTTGAAATGTACTTAAATTATTTAAATTTAATTTACTGACTGGTGTTCCCATAGGTTTTGGTTTCATTATGAAATTAGGGAAGAAACTAAAGATATAAAACCATGTTCCTGGGCAAGCCACACTGATGCTAAGCCTGAGAGTCTGGTGGCACGTCTTGTATTTCGATTTCCGTATCCGGTGTTTTCTGCATGGCGTACTGCAATCTCTTCTGTGCCATATCACAATGCAGAACCAGACCTCCTATTTGTGACAGCGAAATCTGGACTGAATAAAGAGTCCTTTCCAAGCAGCTTGTCCTGGAGCTTCAATTTTTTTTATTTCCGTAATGCCTTGAGAGTCTGCTCTTGCAACTGCGGCTTCTAACAAGCCCACTGTTGGTCTCTCGGATGACAGCTCAATGAATATGGAACAATGGTGGAATGGTAGTTGAGGCGGAAAATTTCAAATTATTCGGAAAGTACCTCAGTGTCATTTTTTCCACTATAAAATTTATAGGGTAAAAGTACTACCAGGGTCTTTTTCCGGCGGTAAAGCGGCCAGGGAATTAAGTTGGACACTCAAATCCATTTAGCGCTGAGGTTAAGAGTGAGTAGACCTATACCTCTGCTCCCTTAATATCCCTTATGGTAGCAAGGGAAATATTTACATTTTAATAACCACATGGTCTCTCCTGGATTGGCACCGGGGCCAGCAAATAATGGTCTGAGTGTCAGCGCGGTCCCAGAGCTCGCATGAATGCTAACTTCCCACAGTATCTGCACACTGTGATTAGGAGGATACATAGGCATGGAAGGGACAGCGTTGTTTAAGGGTGACATGTAGCTTCTAAGATATACTTACATAAGCAGTTGAACTAACGACGCTGCCAAATGGCTGATTTATGTAATGCCACTGCAAAATGCTCCGGTTTGTGTAGTAGCGATTCTCTGATTAACTAAACTCTTTAAATCCCAGTGGTAAATGTACATATCACATAACGAAAGAATGATAAAGTGTATTTTGTTACGTAATGTATTTATCTCTTTCGTACGATTCTCACAAAAACAGTGATTATTTGCCTAAACATCAGAAAATGTTTTGTCGTTGTAATGGACATGGACTGTGTTCTCTGTGAGATAAAACTGAATTTTTATATGTGACTTGAGTGAGTTTCCGTTTTACAAGTTTTAAAAGCTGTCGAGTGCTCAAGCAAAACTCCGTGTCTTTATACGATTGTATCATTAGTCATGCGTCTATTTACGCAGCTTTAAATTTCGTTAATAATGGAAAATTTTGTATCGTCTACAATACTTGCTAAGGTTGTCACCTGAAGTTCCATTTTATGGGTAGTCTCACTCAGGCGTTCAGTACCGACGAGAGGGAGGGCGAGCCCGTAAAAGTCACCGGGATCCGGTGGTCCAGAAGGGGGCCTGGGCCCGACTGTGTTGCATATTATTTGGTCTTTCTCGGTAGTATTGTTTGTCGCACATACAAATTAACCGTTTCAGACCAAGCCCCAGTCACTTTGCGACTGGCAGTCTTTCCGATTTAGTGTAAAGATTTGTAGCCTGTCCATCCTTGCTGGGCAGCCTGAAAAAATTTTTTCGCCCGGGGCCCGAACCTGCTGTCGGCGGCCCTGCGTGCGTTAAGTCGTAAACTCAAATGGCAATTGATATCTCGTTCCCGATTATTTGTCAGGGGTTTGGAGAAACGAGTTTTCCGCTTTTGCAATGCAGCTGCTGTCTGAGCTGCTCAGACAGCAGCTCGCGTTCCGAGTGCGTGTAATGGCATTAGTGAACTTTTTATTACTTTTCCAACCAGAAGTATTAGAATCATTTTAATGCTGAATAGGAAGTTTTCTAAAAAGAATTTCGTGACAGACATTGAGGAAGATCACCGCAAGGCGGGTCAAGCATAAATCTGGTTCCGCCGCTTCCATATTTGATTAACGAACGGCCGAATATTTAAAAACGCTCAATCAACTGCAGCAGTTACTAAGCTTTGAAGCTTTGGATGATAAGGAAGGATGCTCCTTTTCGGTCAGTTTGAAAGGACCCCTGACACAACGTCCATAGGCTTAAATGTACCGTCTTGATGTTCACCGGGCAAGACAGAGGAAAGCCACGTACGTCTTAAATGTGTATACATGGTGTCCCAAAACTCCCAGATTAACCTTTTAAAGCCTAGCGGTAACTTTACATACCACCAGGTTTAACATTAAAAAATTCTACGTGGTGCCCACATTGCGTTTATGTATTTTGTGCGGATCTCAGAACAAACAGCAACTTCTGTCTTATACAACATTAAATTATTGATTTCTGTAACCGAGGTGGAAGGTGTTTACTGCGCGGTACGCATTTTTTCCTTATATAAAACAGATACGCTTCGTCTTTAAAGGGTTAATTACAAGTTCAGAACATGACCACTTGAGCTAACTTGCTTCTTTAACAACGACGTAAACCCTAACGATTCGCCCAGGCCTATACCAAAAAAAATGTAAAAATAATTTCCAAGGCACATGGCAAGTACTGAATACAGTATCTAATGGTACCTGTCAGTTGCAACTAGCTACACATCCCATTCTTTTCCTAACAGGGATGTCTTCTGTTTCGGTTTTAGTAGTCGTGAATATAATACTTTAATCTTGCAAGTATTGCATCTTTTTGATTGGTAATTTGTTGCCTGAAACATTTCGGAAGATCTTGATGCTTCCAAATCACCAACCAACAGGGCATAATGTCCCAGAATGCTGTAACCTTCGGTCTTTACCTACTTATTCCTAAGCAAGGCAGCGCAACGTCACTTCCGGAACTAAAGTCATTGCATTTTCTGTTGTACTCACTGGGAAATAAAGTATTCGTTACAAAATTTCATTATATTTCTAGCGCCGTCGAAATGTATAGCCATATTTTTGAAGATTTATCCTTCCGTGATATCACTCCGTTTAGACCGATAAGTAGTTACCCATGTTTCGAAAAAATATAATACCTCCTCCAATGTAGAGCAGTCAAAGCCTAGAATGGTATTTTGTCAACATTTTTTTGTTCAAGTATATGATAAAGAATTGAACAAACACGTTATTATTTTAATGTTTTAATGTTTTCCATACCATGTTGGTAACTCAATAACAGATATAATAACCAACTGCAACACAATGTGTAATAAAACACATTAAAAGTTCAAGACATAAAATTTAAAAATCCTTACGTGGTCCAACATGTTTCGACGGGCAGCCCGTCATCATCAGGGACTTATAATATATAGAGATTATTATTTTAACCATTATTTGCGGTTTTTTCTTTTATTGGTTTTTAATATCAAATAGAAATTTAAGCTGTCTGAATATGGAGACTTTACGCTCGTTTGAAACCAGAGGATTTGAATTGTCACCAACAGCGCTCTCAGAACGTCGCGTCTCGTAGATATGTTCTGGCTGATCATTAGAAAACGGAATATTTGTAGAAGATGCTTAATTATGAATTGAATGAATGTCGTCACACGTTCCTGTTTATAGAGAGACATTTCATTACTCTATCTGTATTTCATAAAGACAAAGAAGCTCTCGTTCCGGTTCTTACGGGGACGTAGACTATATTGGATTTCGTTTTAGAAAGGGTCGGAAGAAAGCGATGGCGCTAGGCATTCAGCTCGAAGTGTTTTGCTTTCAGTGTTATTCTAACCGGACTCTTTAGAACAGCTCAGAGTGAATAGGTGTGGAACCTTCATAGCTAGTGCCTGATGGGAAACTTCCGCGTTCCATCTCTTGCAAGCTTTTTGTTTGTTTACCCGCCATTTTTGTTCATATAAAATGAAACTCTCGGGCGGTTATCTTGTTCAGGGGTTAGATTACTTCACTTTTATACTAAAAATAAATCAGGAAGTAAAAGAAGACCGGGGAAAATGGCATAGTTGTGCGCTTCGTGGTTTGTGCTCTTTACCAAATATAATAAGAGTGATCAAATCTAGGATAATATGATGGGGGGGGCATACAAAATATATGACGGAGAAGAGCTGTAAGGGGTTTGGCGGGGAGACCGCAATAAAAAAAACAATTTGGTAAACCTAAGCGTAGATGAGACGATAACATTGAAGTGAACCTTATAGGAATAGGTTGCAATTGTGAGGGCTGGATTCATCTGGCTGAAGATAGAACAAGATACCAGCTGTTGTGAGAACGGCAACGAACATTCGGGTACCAAAAATGCTGGGAATTTATTGACTAACTGAAGAAGTATCGGCTTCTGAAGGAGGACTCTGCTCAGTGGAGGTTGTTAAGAATGGATCACTTAAAGATTTCAGCCGCATCCATTCGGTTTCCTTTCATACAGGTCCCAAGACCGCTGTTCATCATCATGTCATACAGTATTATCCGCTGCGCGAAGCATGTCCTGTCTGATTGCTCTAGTTTTTTAAGCAGTCACATTTGAGTTTTGCGCTGCGGTAACTACAAAGACTCCCATCTGCTGCGATGTGACGCCCTGTGTTCTGGTAACTGCCTACCGACGCTTAGGAGAAACTTTCTGCCATTAGAATCAGTATACTTCTATATCAGCCCATACGATATATTATGCCGAGCAGAGTGCTTCACTAAAGCTGCTAGTCGCTCAGCAGACAAATATTTTACGTTGTTTATCAAATTCAAAATGTATTTGATTACTGTTTGCACAAGGGTTCGCGAGTGCATCATGTTCTGAACCAGATAAATTTAGGCTACATCCTCACAAACAAGTTCTTTAACTCCTTAACACATTGTGGAAACGTATACCTAACGACTCTTGAAATTATGGAGTCCTGCAGGATGCCCACAGACTATCTTCATGTGTTTCGTATGTTTCATGAAAAAAACGTAAATTGTTTTCCTAAGCAACATTAAAGGGTTACCCATTTTAACCTTTTAAAGCCTAGCGGTAACTTTACGTACCACCCGGTTTAACATTCAACAATTCTACGTGGTGCCCACCTTGCGTTTATGTGTTTGCTACGGATCTCAGAACAAGCAGCAACTTTTGCCTTATAAAACATTAAGAGACTGGTTTTTATAACCGAAGTGGAGAGTGTTTACAGCGCGGTACGCACTGAGTCCTTATATAAAACAGATGGGCTTAGTCTTTAAAGGGTTAACGGAGACGCGGTGTGGTTACTGTGACGTAGGAACTTAATTCTTGTAGACTATAATCTGAAGTTCATGCTTGAAATATTTAAGGTTAGTTCTACTCTTAGCCTTAAACCTAGGCCTAGGTTTTATAGGTGGCCCTCCCTTCACGTTTACCGACCAAATTTTTGTTACATTTCTCTTCTACACGTGTGTTGCGTTAACCGCTTATCCTGTCGTCAACATTTATATCTTAATTATATTTCGACAACGTGACTTATCTTCCTGGATTTTATTTATTTATTTGTTATTGTTACAAGTGTACACCTAAGTGTAATTCAAACAACGGGCAAATAGTTAGTGACCCTTTAAAGAAAAATGATTTGACACGTGTACCGTTTGCTGTAACCTTAAGATTTTGTTTACAGATTGCATTTAAGTGTTCCATATAACTCTCACCTTAAATGAACAGTATTTTCCTAAGCAGTATTAAACGGCTGCTCTTTGTACGGGAGAAGCAGATTGATTTATGCGAAACAGAAATAGAATTTATGGTTAGCATGTGGATGAATTTCATGCTTTAGTACCTCAGTCCCAGTTGTGAGATGGGCCATACGTCTATTGATTTCAGTAATTTGATCCTCAAGTGTCGTTCAGATTCTGTGATCTTCAACTCATCCGTCATCCAAAAAGCACGACTTAAAATTCAGCTATTACACGATTCTCTGACATGTGTCAGTGTTGTGCGATTTATGGCAACAGTGGGAGGCAACCGAGAGCACAAAACAAGATTTCGCAATTCATCATCGTGACAGGAAGCTCGACTTTTCTTCCCTGTACGCTACAAGCTGCTTGGTCTGTCAATGTTATACAGGGGCATTACTTTTTCTGAACAATATCATTTGTTACTTCCTCTCAGCTTGCTTATCGTTTGAACCGTAGCCTCCGATTGACCCGCTCATATGCGCGTTAAAATTACGGCGGGAAGTGACAAATGATGCTGGACGTGACAAATCATATTGGTTACATAAAATAAATTACCCTACATTGCTTAACAGTTAGCTTGGGTTCTGTGTGCCTTTGCATATTTTACTGCTGTTGATGGAATTCAACTAGTGTTTTGCCACCCCCATGTCAGTGGAGAGTGTGAGCAACACATGTCCTCACTAGATGCAACATGACACTGCTGTATTCACCACATATTTCCTCTGTAGAATAGTTTGCCGAAACATTTACTGTTAATTCCACTACCATAGATGGTGCCTTTCACACGTTACACGTCATGAACCTAGGTCATGCAGGGTAATTAAAAAGTGACCCACTCGAAAGAACAGGGTCAGTGTACTAGGGCTGTTTCAAACTAGACCAAACTGGGGCGGAGGTCTACGTGATTTGAAGAATTACCTTGAGAAGAAACAATTGTTATCACTCAGACCTTACCGCTCTACGCTGCGTAATGGCCTAGAAGAGAGCAGATCCCTTCTTATTGCCACACGTACTTGATACTTTTTTAAAAGTACATTTTATTTCATGATTTATCCAAGTCTTGTGCAATATTTCCCTTTTTTCTACACATTATATTGAGGTTACAGTATTATTATTATTATTATTATTATTATTATTGCATTATCTCCTTTATGCAGGGTATTCACTCTTATATACCTGAAGCAAACCATGTTTCTAGGGTATACAGTGTCGCAGCTACTCCGCGCCTACTCTTCATGGTGCATATAACGCTGTCTTCAATATTAAACTCTATTGCGCTTCTACATTAGCACTTTCCGCAGTATGTGTGCTGTGCCCAATATCGCTGTTTTCTGTAGGTCCTTGACTTCGTGCGTGCCTGGTATGCTGCTCAAGTATTTGCTGAAGGGGTTTGAAATGGTTCCAGTTGCTCCTATTATTGCTGGCGTCACCTTTGTTTTTACATTCCAAATGCACGGTATTTCTATTATAAGGTTTTATATTTTAGAATCTTCTCGGTTTCTTTCTTTATCACATTTCTGTCTCCCGGGATTGCTACATGAATTAGCATACATGTTTGTTCTTCATTATTCCGGATTATGATGTCCGGTTTATTGTTGGGGATGGTTCTGTCGGTTTGCACTTGTTGATTCCATAATATGATTACCTTGTCCTCTTGACTTGTTTCTACTGATTTTGGTACATGTTCATAACAGAGTTCGCTGTCTAATTTTACGCCAATTTCCTCACATATATTGAAGTGTAGTTGAGTGCACACTCTGTCATGTCGTTTGATATATTTATCATAATAATAATAATAATCTTTAATGATCAAACATAATGCCATATTTCCATGATTACGTTATACAAATCTTTGTTGTTTTTTATTTTTTGTATTTTGTGTCCTTTTGTAATTTGTAACATAATTTTTTTCCTCATCTACTAAGTTTATTTCCACGGTTGTTACATTGTCCATATCTAAAACAGCCGTAAGCAATAACCAGTTTCTACTCTCTTCAATTTTCTTTGTGTCAAATAGCCTTAAGTAGTATCTCGTCTACATTCCTTCCGTAAACAAATCAGTACTGCTATTACCATTCTGCTTAGCTGTTAATGAATTAAAAACTTAAAAATATTTTCTCTGCTTCCTAATAATGTCATGTGTAGTCCTGTTGGACGTGTTCTAATTAATTTGATGTATACTACGGTCCGTTGACATAACTACACCAGAGAGTTTAAGAGAGTGGGCCAGAGCTAATATGATATCTAGCTGCCTTAGATGGGAATAATGTTTATGTGTGTGTGTGTGTGTGTGTGTGTGTGTGTGTGTCGGGAGGGGGGGGGGTGTGAGCGCGCCTTACCGATTTGGACGGACAGTATTTAACCTTTTAAATGTCTCATTAAATTCCAGCTGTAAGTCCCAGCTCACCGAATTTTTCTGCGTGAGTATTTAAATTTTGCGCAAGCTTTACAAAAACGTTAATATTTCTACAACTAATCGGAATAAATTTATGAAATAAATATACATTGTGGCAAAGGAAACATATATTGCTCAGAATGCCTTAAAATGCCGTTAATGTAAAAAACAAGCAACCTGTTCAAGAGAAAATTTAAACTGTGTTCAGAGGATTACCTGCAACCTAGTCAATGGAAACCTTTCCTATACCTTCCCCTTAGACCCTCTAGTTCTTTGCTTCAGGAACCCAAACTGTTTTATGAAAAAAACATCCCATTTGCGAAATGCAAGACTAACCTAACTGCGCAGTGCGTTTTTAGCACTTATGACACTTATGAATTTACGGCAAATTAAGGGTCTAAGCTGGAGCTGGCTAAGTGTTTACACAAAGATACAACAGCAAAAACAGTGCCGACTGTGTTTTAAAGGAATATAATAGCCAATTTTTTGTGTTTTCGCGCTGAGGGCTTAGTTAACGTGTCTGACTGACGTATCATCTGATATCATATGCACATGCATTCACATCGTCTGTAATTATAAAAGCGTATACGTTTTCGGGCGCTTGACCACAGGTAAAATGTTGAAGTAACGCCTTCGATAGCACCACTACTGATATTTTTTCAGTGTTCATGTAAGGGCAAGTCTCGAGTGATATCTACCTAAACTATTTTTAACTTTAAGAAATAGAAGGAAAAAAATAATATTGGGAAGAGAGCTGGAGAGAGTACAGACAAATTACAGGAACCCAGGAGGAAGAGGGACGGAGATAGAGGCACAGCGTATGATTTGGCGACGGGCAGTAAACTAGGGAAATTATAAAGTATGGCTAAAGAGGCAGAAGGCGAGTAAAGTTGCCATTTCTTTTTACTTTTTGACTTATACGAAAGAAGGTCTCCCATCAGGAAATATCTTTCTTGATACTGAATTGCGGACAAAGTAGACATATTTGAATTTCTATTATGAAATATGTCTGAAACAAGAAACCCTAGCCAGTGACAACTGTTTGAAAGTAGGGACTGTGCCTTGGATTTGTTTTGTCGTTGCTCAAACATTAGACAGTAGCTTTGGTTGCTATGGAAACATCAAGCGGAGAATATTCATAACTCAAGTGTTTTAAAAATAGCATTGTAACTTCTACGTCATTGCTTATGTCTCTGCTAAGAAAAGGAAAATTATGACAAGTTATGTCTGAAGGTCAAGATGAAACCGGAAGTTTTGTCCAGAACATAAACTGAAGATTCTCTGATGAAAGTGCCTTGATAATAATTACAGTCTATGAATATTTCGAAAAAATAAATGGAAGATTTGCTGCATCTTTTATGCTTATAAGATTTAAAACGTTCACATTTACAGTTTTAGAAAGAATTGTGTTAGTAACCGGTAATGGTTAGTACAGCTTTTGATAAGTTTTTGTGTTTTTAAAGTAATGTGTCCGAAAAATCATAACTTCTTGTATACTCTACGAGTATGATACATCTAGCTCACAATATGGCCCAGTCACGAATTACTGGCAAGATTCCATGAAATTTCTGGCTCTACAAACAGCATGGAATTCATTCACAGGCTGAGTAACCGCCAGACGAATTCTGCGCTAGGCAGTGTTTTTTCAAGAAATGAATTTAATTCATACATGTTACTTAATTTTTATTATTTGTTTATTTATTTTAATTTGGCGCTGAAGTTAAGGGAAATTAGCTCAATAGTTTATTTTTATAATGTTTTATTAAGTTTTGTGGATTTTATAGTGATTTTCAATTTATGTTAACATTTTATTTGTTCTTTTTTATTTTGTTTGTTAATTATTTTTTGAAATGTTTTCTTCACCATTATTTGTATTGTAAATAATGTGGAATTAGTATGTTTAATTATTGGGTTGTTTTATTTGTGTTTATTTCCTAACTTACCTGGTAAAGTGGTTAAATATAAGCCAGCGATAAAGAGATCTGTATATCTACTATGTCGTATAGAAGAGCGGTGGCAAACTTCTTTTACCTAAGTCTATTTTGGAGAGACCGTGGGCTCAAGATCTACTCATGAAACATTTGTAATTCAGAATCTGTTAAACCTCTCACTTGCCTGCACTGACCTAACACACGACTTTCTTCATTTGTGTAGCAGAATAGGTGAGAATTAATTCGTACCGTGCTTTAGGCGCTGGAAATGAAAACGATAGGCCTACTTCCCTGAGTTTGGCATAATGCGATATAAACAGATCAAATGAAGTAGAATGACGCTCCTGAAACGTACGGGGAAAAGAGAAATGCACACACAGTACTGGTTTAAGTGTGGAAACTAGAGGAAAGGGGACAACTTGGAAGACCCAGGCATAGATGAGAGGATAAATTGAAATTAATTTTAAAGAATGGGGTATGACGACAGGAACAAGTGTTGGGCACTTGACAACACTGTAATTAACCTTCGCTTTCTATGATATATGCGGAAATTCCTGACAGTTTTAGGAAATGTTTAGCATCTCAATAAAAACTTCACCCAATGGAATAATTTACAAATAAAATTTTATTTCCTCTCAAAATCTAGGCTTTTATGTAGTTATGTTGCCAGCACTGTACTTTCTGTTTATTGTGTGGTAGGACCATATTATTAACAATGGATGAATACAGTCGACAAAAAAAAAGGAATGGTGAATTTCACCCTGTAATACGTCACGAAGACACACAGGAGGAGTAGGAGTATAGTTTCACTCTTTCTTTAACCTCAGCGCTAGGTGGCGTGATGGTCGACGCCACTCCTCAGTCTCTTTGCCCCCAAGAAAGAATTGGTGCTCATGGTACATGAGGCTGGGTGGACCCCGGCATCGGTCAGGACTAATGCGGAAAATCTCGCCCCCCACTCGGGTTCGAAACAGGAACCGTCCAGTCCGTGGCGAGTCGCTGTACCGACTACGCCATCCCGACCCGATCTTTGTCAACAACTGGACTGAAATTTTCTAGCACCGCTCCGGACCGGCGAGCCTTAGTTTTTCTACCATTATTGTTGGAAGAAGAATGTTTCTCGTAGTGATCAGCGTAAGCGTAGGGTGTAACATGAATGTGGTTGTGTTTACTTTTGATCAAGAAGCACTCTGGAATGGCGATGTTTATTCTGCGCCTACGGTTTCAGGGGAAATATTTGAATAGGAAAACGTCTGTGCTTCTCTTCGGCTTCTGTATATTTTAGTGGCTAAATGTGATGTAGGTTACGTAAAGAATTAATCATTTTTGTATTGTGATTATGCTGCAAATTGAGGCTTCCATTAGGCTGCTAAAATAAGCCAGCATCTGACGTCAGATCAGAAAAAAAATGGTATTTTTATATATATAAAGAAAGTATGGTATTGGCCTTTGGAGTATTTTTGTTTATTTTGCTGGAGTTTGACATATCGAAGTGAATGCAGGCGGGGAAACTTCTGACTTAGTGAACATTCGTGTCTTAGCCGGACTTATTTTTTTAAATTGCTTTGAGAATAATTAATTTAATGCTTTAGCTACACCTGTAACTTTGAGGCATTTAGTGACACCTTGCATCTTAAATAATGAATATGCTTGGTCTCTTACAATTTCAGCTGTGATGCTGGCTATTCTAAACAGTTTCTCGGGATTGATCAACATCCACAGCAAAACAGTTGGTAAATGTTCGTGTTTGAGCTCAGTTTGTCGTACGTGCTTTCCGGATGATCTCAACCACCAATAAATACGTAAATGTTGCAGTAGATACAGCCTTGTTAAATGCCGACGAAATAACAACCTTTGAAATCGAGACCTGCTCTGTATTCTATGAGAAGAGAATAAATAAAAGGAGGCTATAAAAAGGAACGAAACACTTCGTAGTTTTCACAAAATATTATAAGCATAATCAAGTCCAGCAAGATGAGACTAGTGAAACGCGTAGCTTGCACGAGAAGATTATAAATGGATATACAATTTAGTGTTGAAAAATCTGAAGGAAAGAGACCCTGCTGGAGAAAAGGGTTGTAGTTGAACATTCTGAAGGAAAGAGACCCCTCTGGAAAAATGGGCTGTAATTGAAAAATCTGAAGGAAAGAGACCCCTCTGGAAAAATGGGCTGTAATTGAAAAATCTGAAGGAAAGAGACCCCTCTGGAAAAACGGGTTGTAATTGAAAAATCTGAAGGAAAGAGACCCCTCTGGAAAAAAGGGTTGTAATTGAAAAATCTGAAGGAAAGAGACCCCTCTGGAAAAAGGGTTGTAATTGAAAAATCTGAAGGAAAGGGACCCCTCTGGAAAAAGGGTTGTAATTGAAAAATCTGAAGGAAAGAGACCCCTCTGGAAAAAAGGTTTGTATATGGGCAAGTACTTTTTTTATTGCTCATCCCATGCATAGTTATTATTCAAATACAGTACTTGTCCAACCAATGCACTATATTCAATATCTCTACATTACAACTCTTTACAGGTTTTTACGTCTGAGTCCTACATGTTACAATTTTGTAGGCTCATCATCAGGGACTCATTCGAAGTCAAAAATTAATTAAAAGTTACACCCACACCTTTTCTTGTTCTACAACATACGCTGTAAAAGACATTGAATATAGTGAATTGGTTGGACAAGTATTGTATCTGAATAATAACTATGCACGGGCATTTGGGCAAGTAATTCTCAGGCTGAATTTAACCAAACGATGTGCAAGTGGGCCGACTAGATTTACGTGCCTCAGAATAGAGAAATATAAGGGCTTTTGTAAGTAAGGTAATGAACTTTTGGCTTCTATACACATCGCAGAACTTCTCGACTGTCCCGCAAGGTAGTAAGATTCGCGGGAAGGAAACCGACAGGATGTGACACTAAAGTGGTTAGAACTCCGTTTTATTTAGAAGGCTGTCCGTTCAATCCTAGGCCCGGACACTGTGACTGATGTTCCTCCAGGAAAATGACAGGGAAGTACCTCAATTTACGTCACGATCGTTAATATTTACGTCCTGTCCAATTCATTATGCGTTACTATGTCTGCCATTCGACGCTATACAGAGGTCGTGGCAACCCATTTAGTAAGTTATAAATCAGTAACGAAGAAGAAATTTGTTGAAGTCCTACCAGATGAAGTGTAAATGTGATTGAGTCAGGGTACATAGGGCAGCATTAATCGTTAACATGTCTCCGAACAAAGAAAAACCACATGTATAAGGTCATGATCTGCGTTAGACGAATACATTCAGTGCCAAGTGCTTGGCACATCAGCACATGGAAGTAGGTCAATGCAGCGCAAGCATCTGGAGGGTCGCGGCGTAATTCCGTTTCTCCACTATTATTTATAAGCCCCCTTCAGTTGCTATAACACCCCACTGGGGTTTATATGACCACAGTAGCGTGATGCGTCGTAACGTGAAGTAAGGCCAGGCTCTTTTCTGCTTGCAATTTATACATGTCTTATGACTCATATTTCCACCATCACTCATGCCCTTGGCATGTTCCGGTAACAAGGGTTATTTAACCTTGAGTCTGTTTATTCCAACTTTTTATCAGACGTCCTTTCTTTCTGTCTCTTTCTTTCTTTCTTTCTTTCTTTCTTTCTTTCTTTCTGTCTTCCTTCCTTCCTTCCTTCCTTCCTTTCTTCCTTCAGCTTATATTGATGCAACCCCTCCGGGGTTCAGTTGGCAGACATTTTTGGTACTTATACCATAGCCATTGGTTTTTATACTTTTCAAATACTTCCACAGTACTGTAGAGGCCTATTTGTCGCTGTGAAGTCTCTGGAACAATATGTACTGAACACAAATGCACAAGGGGGTGGGGGTGGGGGTGGGGGATCAGGAATGCATAGAACTGCTTGCGTCAGGCAGAAAGTATGAAAGGTGGAGGCAAATTCGGAGCGATAAACCTGAATGCGCTGTGGTCTGATGACGCAGAATGGATTCAGGTGGCTTAGAGTCGTATCCGTTGGCGGGTTTGGTGATACTAGCTGTAAGTATTGCGTTTATATTCGCTTTGTATTGTTAGCATTAGGAAGCAGAGCCCTTACATTCTGATCCTTCGTCGTCCCCGCTTTGTATGAAAATCGAATATATATTAGGCACCTTCCCAAAGTGGTGAAAAGCGACTGTTAGCTTCGTCATTTGTGCCCCGCTGTCCGTCTGTCCTTCTGTCCGCCTGTCCGCATGGAACATGTGCGCTCCCGCTAGACGGAGTTTCTTGAAATTGGATACTGGGGACTTTAATTAAAATATGATGAGAAAATTCAAGATTTTTTGAAATCGGATAAAAATATCGAGCTGTTTATACGAACGCCCAAGTATATTTACCAAAATATCATGCAGGATTCTTCGTGGATGGAGAAGAGTTTCAGATAAAATTTGTACAGAAAACCAAACCCACATTTCATACGAAAAACATTTTTCCCGGAAATAGTGACTTTTACGAGATAATTAAAAACAATTCGGCAGAGCCAGACAGACCGTAGGTGATCGAACAAAATATGGTGCAAAGAACGTTTGATTTGCATGCCGGGTGACGTAAAGACACACAACCTAGTAATATTGAACCCTTGCTGTTTTTGGCTGGATGAAACTTTGAGTTAGAAACGCATTTTGGGTGATGAATGATAAGGGCCAAAGTAAATGGAAAGATCTCGAAGCGCCACCATATTACATTAATCTTACGTTTCCTATCTCGTTACTATGTTAACAACTCCCCCCCCCCGGCCACACACACACACACACACACACACACACACACACACACACACACACACACACACACACACACACACACTGGGCTCTATCCAAAGAGATTTGGATTTATTCTACATCGTGTTGTATTTCAACTTCTAATGTCCCATCTAATGTCCTACTTATGATTAGATCTCAAGTTATATATTTTCGGACTAACGTTTGTGGTTCTCATCCTTTCTGAAAGCCATTCAATTTCGCATTTACAGAATGACGCTTCATTGTTACTGTCCAGCATTCACTCACTTGACGCATTTATATTCAGATATACTCGTACGCTCCATTTCCATTTGCCCCTTTAAAACAGAGAAGCTGTCCAATAAAGTTACAGCCGCCCCAGCAGCATTGAAAGGGCGCATAGCTTTCTGTAACTGGCTTTGTACCAACATTTGCCTGGGACATGACGTGAAATCACAAAAATTTCCTGTATTCAGTAAGGCAGAACAGTGTCTGTTTAGACGTCAGGTGAATCAAGACCCCAGCAGCCTTCTTCGCGTGTGGTAGGATTGTCCAGTCATATCCAACTGGAATATCACCTCCTGGATCTTAATTACTATTTCTCGTGTTCAATCATCTGTTACCCACTTCAATTAATATCCATTTTAGAATGAAAAAGGGGTTTATAATGCCTTCGTGTTTCGTGAGTCCCCTTGCTTTTTAGCCTATTACAGTGCCAGAATTGCTTCTAAGACGCAACTTCCCGGTTTTTAACCCCTAGGTAGAGTTAGGCTGACTTTCAGTCTAATAAGTATAGGTCCGACTTCCAGTCGCTGCAGACTGACTGTAACACATCTCTCTGTCCGGTTGAATGCGCTGCATTCGTTTGAATTTTCTTTGATGAAGACAAAATGTTACGAGCACCAACACAATTCAGTTGGGAAATTTCAATATAATTATATAATTTTACGATGTATATTTCTCTTACCTAGACATGTCTTTGTTTGCTTCCCGACACTTTAAAATGCGAGTACCCCCAGTACAATGACTTCATATATAATAGTTCAAAAATTCTATATAATCTGATATTTTGAGGAAATGGTTTTATTTTATGCAAACGGAAATTCTAGCCCATTCTCACAGAAACATTTGCAGATATTACCGGTTGCATAATTTACATAATCATAAATTTCCATTCGTGTAATATATACCCACATCGCGAAAAATATGCGGAAATGAGACACAACAAATAAGAGGAGATTGCGTGACACTGTGTAATGAAGGGCTTCAGAATTTATACAGTGCGCCAAATATTACTTGGATGTTCAAAGGAGCGGGAAGAGATAAGCGGGGTTTGTGACATTATAGAAACGGATGATATATGCTGTTTTGGAGACCTAGTCATAAATTGAAGGATACACCGAATATTAAAATTTTTTAAGGAAATTATTTGTTAGGGTATGAACTGGATATAGTCCAGGACCTGTGCAAGCCTTTAGAAATATGTAAGTGGCCATTCGGTCTCCTTAAAAACTGCGGAAGTTGACCGCCTGAGCGACTTTCAGCTTCTCAAGAAGAACTCTGCTGCATGGATTTAGTTATGTATTTGCGTATTTTAATATTATCCTTGTTCTGTGCAGTAAGATGACTGTACAATGTGTGTTCCATCAACTGCACAACAGTTAGATACAAAAGTATACACAATCAGTCAGCAAGCCTCCTACAGGTTTCGGCCGAAACATATAGGAGGCTTGCTGTATGATTTTATAAATTTTTGTATCGAATTATTGTGCAGATTTTGGAACACAAAATGTAAAGTCCTTGTTGATGTATTATTATTTGCTTGACGCCTACCTAAAATATTTAACAGATAGTTCTATAAGACGATGTTACGAAGAGGTTCAGCTGAAAAGAAATTTGGGTAAAAATGAAAGCGGCACAAGTAGCTCCTGTTCCGTAACGAATAGAAATGAGACTTCTAAGAAGTGACGTATATTATGAGGACATACTGCGAAAGAAGTTACACTAGACAGGACTTAAAATATTAAAGTAATTTGTAGAATCCCAAATACAAGATACAACAAGAATAAATGAATAAATATAAGCTGACTGCGGAAGCAATGACGAATGCCCGTTACACACTATGCATGCACCGGGGGGGGGGGGCGTAGGTGTGTAGCTCTCCTCATTTTTAGCCTCGGCGCTAGATGGGAGTGGGTGGTCAACACCACGCCCTTGTCGATGCGCCCCTGGGAAAGAACCCCGGTACCCACTGAACATGAGTGTGGGTGGGCCCCGGGACCTTTCTGGACGGGTGTGGAGAGTTTCGAACCCCGAACCGTCCAGTCCGTCTCGAGTCGCTGTACCAAATACGCCATTCCGGCCCTCTGACGTATTAATATACCAAGGGAAATTACAGTCCAACGTAGTAGTAGTAGTAGTAGTAGTAGTAGTAGTAGTAGTAGTAGTAGTAGTAGTAGTAGCAGCAGTAACAGCAGTAGTGTCAATAATAATAATAATAATTTTTCTCTTATACAAAATTTAAGAATTTATTAGCATTAGACATTTTTGAAAGCCTTAGTATTTTCTCCATTACAGCAATTATAGGACTATGGAATGTTATATTGAGGAAGAGCGTTCATCTATATGTAAGACTGTAAGAATATAAATGCTTGCTCAAAATGTGTATAATTTCTCTCTATAAATCGTGAACCGAACAAAGTAGCATTCATCTTTACACATACACATCACTAAATTTTACCATAAATTTTCCTTCCCACTTATTTTGTCAGGCCCATCTGTTCATTAATTTCAGTCACATACAACACGTGTCGCATATGCGTCAGACAATTCACACGTACCTTGAACATAAACACATAATTGGAATTTTTAACATTTTGTACCGAATTCTAGAAGTCTGACTCTCCGCTTTGAGCCCCTGAACACTGATGGTTCATATTAAATTGTAGGCAAGTATGGAGGTGCATTACTTTTAGAAATTCAAAAAGAAACGTTTCGGACATGTTACTTACTTCTTTTGAGTGTCAAAGGTGAAATGCCAGGCTTTCTTGTATTAATTTGCTGGAGATTGATGGAACGAAATGCCATTGCCTGCGAAGACCTCATTTCTTGCTCGTGTCAATGTGAAAGAAAGGTTTCCTCCCGTGAGGACAGCCATCGATCTTGTGTTCAAGTGTTGGTGTTCTGGCAGCCCACGTGCATGGATAAGTAGATAGTGTTAGTAGCCATATGCACAATCATACGGTCACTAGTAAACATACGGATAACTATCAACGTAGAACACTGATTCGTTTTCGTTAAAATTTAAACAATTTTGAGATGTTATATGAAACAGGGGAGGCAGGAATGTTTCTATTTTTAGTCACTTTTCAGAAAGACATTATTTTGAAAACAGAATACTGTCCAGAATTCTTACATATGGAGCAGACTGTCGCTCATGTTGCAAATCAGAATATGTATTTTTCTTACATTTGCGAAAGAAAAAATATTTGTGTAATAGGGTGTACATCATTTTTAATTTCAATTTACCGCCTAGCGTATCGGCAGTGCGAAAGAATATTCAAAATATATTCCCATGAATCGAAATGAGACAGTATTTTCATGTTCTTATTTCTTCTGACCACTACTTGTTGGTTTTATCCTTTATATGCATTTTGTCTTAGATGTTGCTTGCATGCAAAAATGTCTTAAAATCGGCGGATATACCGAGTAAGAAGTCGCGAACGTGGCATCCTCTAGAGTGGTGGTCTCAAACTCTTAACATCCCTGGAGCTTTTGTGACTAACTCTGAAGTTTTCACAGAAACCCCATATAGTAAAAGGGTATTTTGGTTACAAAAAATAAATAAAAATGTTTAAAACAAAATTTTGTTCAGAAAATAAAGTATTTATTCAAGTTTATAAAAAGAAAACATTACTATAGGTGATCTGTACCGAAAATAATCTGAGAGCTCATTATGACGAAAGGCGGGGAGAAAATAAAAATTAGATTAATAATTATCAAGATCAAATGTTGTAATTTTGTTATAAAGAAAATGTGTTTGAGTAACCCCTGGAGAAATCCGCTGAACACAATTTGAAACCGCCGCTCTACATACTGGTCACGGCTGTTGACCTCTCTGTAGGAACCTGGCATGTTATGAAATGTTACACACAGAAGTAATGCGGCAATGGAAATTCACAGTG
Source organism: Coptotermes formosanus (assembly GCA_013340265.1). Classification (NCBI taxonomy): domain Eukaryota; kingdom Metazoa; phylum Arthropoda; class Insecta; order Blattodea; family Rhinotermitidae; genus Coptotermes; species Coptotermes formosanus. The sequence goes on from BLKM01000844.1 coordinate 1,177,907, forward strand.
CGTAGAGAAACTTCGTAACTTCTACTCATCGAACATGACTGGGAGAATTGTAGGTATGGTGCTTGCACCATGCATGGGGGAAACAGAACATAGGCCTACGTTCAGAATTTAGTTCAGAAAACCTGACAGAAATGTATCGCAATGCAGGTGCGAGAATATTATTAATAGTTGTATGGGAATAGCGTGTGAAGTTGGGCAATGGATTTGATTATATTAGGATAAGATCCACTGACACTGTCTTGTAAATACAGTAGAGGGGTACTGACTGGTAATAACAGAGATGTATTATGCAGTACGATGAGATCTGCGATCTTCTGGGGTATAACGCAGCGTCGAGTGGTAATACTTTACCGACGTTTCGGGACAACGTATCGGTACCATCTTCAAGGGTCAAGAAGTCCAAGAAGAGTAGGTGACGGATATGTGCAGTACAGTGTTTTATCACTAATTATTATTCCACAGTTATTACGCGCGAATGCTTTCAGGAATACGGTAATGGGATGTTGTAATTCATAAGAATAAAAATTTATTAGCCAGATGATTAACCATCAGCATTTTAAGAAGGACATTGCTCCAGTTTAAAGCCCTCTTCTGAGAAAAGCGCGTGCACACAATGCCATTTCCTTTTAACAAATATGTCGCCAGCATTCCACCGTTTCCCTCAATAGTGCTCCCTCAACAATCTTGTGTGCATTGATGCTATCCTTTTGTGTGCTGAGGGCTTCTGTTAGATCTACAGCTGTTCCTGTCGTCTGAAGCATCACACGGACATACATCATGATATGTCACCGACTAAAGCGCTGTTACAGCCCGAATAATTTTGTACTTCAATGTAGGCTTGAATTTCTATGTAGGCCTACAATTGTGTCAACTGAAGGGTGCTGATCTATAGAAGTTTCTGAGAGGACTGGAAGAAGGATCATAAATTGAAAGTTTACAGGAAGCCAGTTTTAAAGTAGGTATACTACTCCGAAAATTCCCTTGATGGTCTAAGCAAAATCGTAACTGTGTTTTTAAGATCAAACTTTGAATGATATAGTCTCACAATTATGTTCATAATAAAAGAAAATTTTAATTAAGTATGAGATAAACGGGAGGATGTGGAGGATATAGAGGAAACATTTCAAGTGCATGAAAACTTTTCGAAAACCAGAAGAAAAGTAACTTCTAAGAAAATTTAGCCCCAACTGCAAGGTTAATATTGAAATGGATTTTAAAGCGGGTGTAAAAGTGTGAATTGGATTTATCTGACTTTTACATTGGCGGGCCAGGAGCGTCAGAAATTTTTTGTCGGTTAATCGAATATCAGTTTCTTAAGAATGGATTTGTTATACGAATTTATTTATATATCACACTTTTGAGACTCGGAATCTAAAAGCCCCTCAGAGAGACATCATCGATTATATTTATTAGGGCCAAGATAAATACATTACAGCAAATTCAAATGTATTGCTACAGCGATCATACAGATAACACGGATGTTCAAAAGCAGAATGTAAACAGCAGAACTAAGCAGATGTTGGCAAACTGACTAGGCTGCTGGCTTGTGAAGAAATATTTCAATTCTCAGTTTTGCTGAATGATAGACTTAATTTCTTAAAATATTATGGACTAATATTCATAGTAACTAACCAATCAACAAAGGAATTAACCACCAAAACAACCATCCAACCAACCAACCAACCAACCAACCAACCAACCAACCAACCAACCAACCAACAAATCAACCAACCAACCAACCAACCAACCAACCAACCAACCAACCAACAAGCAAACCATCCAACCAACCAAACAACCAACCAACCAAGGAACCAAAAAACGCACTCCGCGGAGAATTCCTTCTTGGGATGAAAATAAACGTCCATGTAGTAGAGGAATTCTCCATTTTTCACGAAAGCGAGAGCTTCATTACAGTGTGCATAAGAGCCCCCCACATGTCCATAACGTAAGGACGATAAATAACCCCCAAATATTTTACAGCATTCTTTTAAGAGCCATTTCACTATTATCATCCTATTGACACAGAGACTTGTCAAGAGATCTCATTGTTTCAAGCACTTCGAGCTGAAATTTTCTAGCATTTATATCTTCATGCGTGTTACACGCCTAGCCTATCAGCATTCATAAGCCCGAGTTTCACTTCCCAGACACCTCGAATTAAGAGGAATATTTCAGGCAGTATGCAGGATAGAGAATTAGGTGAAGGCACTGTCCCTGCAGGACAATGTCGCTTTTTTATCCTAGCAGTTTCCATGATGATTCCTAATTATCTCAGTAGATGACATTGATGTGAAATCATTTATGGTCTTCCTTCGTACTTGAGAGGTCACGGGTACGAATGCCCGCACGGTTACCTGCTGTTCTCCTGAGCTCTCCCCAGACCCTGCGAAAAAATTTCTGGGATAGTGCATGGAATAAACCGCACTACTCTCTCCAGCGTTTTCTCATTTACGATTATCCTGCATAAAGGAGTCTAGCATTTGCCGTTCTGTCATTATGCACGTTAGGAAGTAGTTGCAAATAAGAACAGAATATGGCTGCAGTATGCGGCACTATAAGATATGCTAAGTAGGTATTCCAATTCCCTTTCTTTTTTAATACTTACGTGGTGCGTACCACATATAAACAGCTGTATTTTACAATTCATTTTCGGCCAAAGAACTTCATAGCATATCTCTGGGTAGCAGCACGCTTTACGAAATATTGCTATTCTATCTCGCATTACGTATTGTATCACGTCTTATCACAAATCTTCAAGTTAGCAATTTGTGGTGGACAAAAGTTAAAAGTGATACTAGGGTAAGTTTTATTTCCATCAGTTTGGGGTTTCCCTGTCACCTATCATTTCACAAATTCTCAATAATCATATATCAATCATGTACCACCGACGCTATACAAACATAGCAACTCACGCCGTCTTGAAACAAAACACACAGGCCTTTTCCCTCTATCGCTCATAAATATAGTCTGCATATTAAATGAAGTCGTGATTTCAAGTGTCCGTCAAAGTACACACTTTATACGAGCAGGTAACAGCGATCGCAATTACTTGGGTAAACCGCGACAAGGTATGTTGTTATTAATCGCAAAAACTTCTTGTTAAAACTTCAAAGGGCTTTATGGTAATCTGACGTTATCGACCTTTATATGTATAATGCGGTTAGTTTTGAAGTGTGAATGAGTTGGATGAGCTGCAATTAAGTGAGGTGATTAGTGGATGGGAGTTACATCAGACGGCAGCAGTCCAATAGATGGAATTACGCTTAGTGGGTTATAAAATCAGGATCGTGTTTAATCGGATTGTTGTCGTTGTTGCTTGTTTCATATCATAATTGTTTAGAATGTCAGGTGATCGAAAGTGCAAAAACGTCGTAATGGAAGAGTCACTGAAGAGCGAAAGTGAAATGCCGGTAGTTTCTTCTCTAATTATGTGCTGTCGTCTACTGTATATTTTTATTGTCGATATGTAGAATATCGATATATACATCCCATCTCTTATTTCGGTTTGTAAGCTTTTGGAAAACCAGTTCGTTACTTGCCGTGATTTCAGGCTTCCGCCGCGATGTTGGTGAGATATGCGCTCTTCTGGAATGTTACTCAGCCTCGAGTAGTAAGCATTTATCGACGTTTCGGGACAATATATCGGTCCCATCTTCAAAAGTTAAGAAGTCTTCTTGGGGTTCTCTACCCTTGAAGATCGGACCGATACGTTGTCCCGAAACGTCGATACAGAACTACCACTCGACGCTGCGTAATATCCCAGAAGAACGCAGATCTCAGCCCGTTACTTTATTCCACAAACTGCTATTAACAAAACACTTAATTGCATTGTTTCCGAATTTTTTTTTTCCACACTGCTGTGCGGGTAAAAATTACATTTCGCGTACTCGACGTATGAATCATGAACATGTAAATGTCTGAGTTGTTGAACACGTAGACTTATGTGACTTTTTTCTTTCGTGGGACGTGTTTCACATTTCCTCGGTAAAAAATGAAGGATTTTAGTTTGTTTACAATCAAATAATCATTCAATATTTAGTTTTTTAATGCCTTTACCATTCATCGTGAATGAAGAAACGTCCGATGAAATTTGACGTGGATTATATTGTGTTTACTCCTTCATGCGTAGGGGCATACTCTGCTGTTGTTATATGATATAAAATATAGGACATATATTATTTTATTGTACGTTTTATAACGCTTGTAATGTATGTTATAGGGCAGTCTGATGTTTAATTTTTTATTGAACACGTGAGTAGTTACTGTCAGTGTCTAACATGCGTCATTAATTAATTACTTCGTCGCCTAACTGAATAACACGTGTGCATGTACAAAATTTCTTAACGGGAATTACACTATACGGCATACGAATCAAGACCAATGTTCTTCATAGAGCTGTTAGAAACTAACCATAAATGTAATGTTCCTATGTGGTTCTGTTACAAGTGACTAGCGTACTTCAAGTGCATCTGTGTTCAGTACTGTTGCCAGTGGTTGCCTTTCGCTGCAGAGTATGGAGTACAGCACTGCTGTTGGTGGAGGCTCGGTGACCAGTGGCACGCAACAGCGTGTTAGAGCGACTTAAAACCGACGAATTAATTACTCCTATAAATAAGGAAGCAAATCGAATTTAACAAAATGCAGCGCCCATCCTTTGACAGCCATATGATTAAAACTGCTTGAGAATGACTTTTCTAAGCCTAATGCTTTCAGTTGCCATTTCGTGTACCTTTAGTATAAAAGTGAAGTTTTGTTTTACATGGACAGAGCGGGCCAATTTATTTTGGATTTGTTAAGGACAGCCTGATGCTGGGATAGGTTTTTCTTACAGTACTTCAATTTTCTCTTTTTAGTAGAATTCGCCCAAAAATTAATAATAAATTCCATTATAATATTTCATTCATGTACTGCCAATGCCATAAAATCTGCAGCCGCGCTAATAAAACATTCCTATATCTATCTCTAAGGATATATACCCGTATTTTATGTGTACATGTCGCTACCCAAAATGTTACGTCCAATGCTTAAGTATAAGGTCCGAATACACAACACTAAGCAGAGTAAAGTCATATACTCGTTACATCCTTGCTACAGCATATTTCGGCAATTATAGGGTAGTCGTACGAAACATATAAAATGATTTTTTGTTTTACGAAGAGGCATTACCTTTACCAACAGTGATTATTATATTTTGTTTGAGAGTCGTTATTATTCCAAATAGTGGAATAACAAATGTAAGAACATTAAAAATTAAAGTATTATAAAAAACTTCTGTTATGCCTATAGTCATTAAGTGATTTTCAAAATACCCTGTGTCATTGATGGAAGGCACGTAACTCTAAAATGTTATTGTGTAGTGGATGCTAATTTATATATTATTATTATTATTGCTCTAAAATATACACCGTTTGTTGAAGTATAGTAATTCCTTGTGTATATAACGAATTTTTGTCCTCTTTTATTCATCCGTGCTTACTCTCCGCGTTATTGATAGTTGGAGAATATTGTCTTAAGGCGTATTAGTATGAGGCAGACGGTATTTACATGAATCTCTGGGTTTATAAGCTTAACAGCACGTGCAGTCCAGTGAGCAAGACGAACGTTGTTGTGTTATCTACTTCATCCACAGCGTTACCCAAATCAGCATGATCAGTTTTGAAAACACTGATGGATTTGCGCGAAACTTAGTATGAATGTAGTGACTGTAGTCCAACGGAGGGAACTTAACTTTGGCTGGCCGCTAAAATTAGAACTTGTCGGGTTTTAAAATCTATTCTCTCCTCGTTCAGAAAACATTCATGTGATAAGATTAAGGTTAGTGGAGAAAGTCGAGAAATGAAAACAGGCATCCTCTCAAGTACAAGCCACGGCAGTTTTTGTGTCAGCTGTGACGCAGTTATATGATGCGTTGTCATAGGGACGGAAGCTTAACCCGCCCACAAAGCGGTGCGATCCATAGCCACATCACTAAAATCAAAAGCCCTTGCAATTTTGCGTTCCACACGCGTTAAGCTTTCACTTTGTTGTAATTTTGTTGTAATTCTGCGCAGATTACATACTATTTTAGAAAATATCTGTTAGTACTAATTTACGATTTAATATTAGTCAGTTGTTATTAGGGTGACCAAATCGAGGAGAGTGAAATTGGCTGGGTATATGCATCGTGAATGTGGAAATGAGAAATTTAATCACAATTTTATTCGGGAATTTGGAAAGTGAAAATAATTTTGATGTGGGATAATAATAAATGGAACATAACATATGTAAGTAATAGAACCAGATGATGTGGGTCGGACTCATTTGGTTGTTGAAAGCGTTCAATGAATGACTTAGTTAAGAAGGTGATAAAGTCGCTGATTTTTAAAACTTTTATTACCCAAAACGTGCTTCGAATTATATAGAAAAATAAATTTTTTCCTCTCTGGCTTTTAACACCCATTAGCCCATAGCCAGTCACTGGTTTTTGCTAACGCAAATGTGGAAAGTACAGTTCACCCTAGAACAGGCCGTGAAGGCTCAGAGTGGAGGTAGGGGTGTAGCTCTACTCCTTATTTAACTTCAGCGCTAGATGGGGGTGGGTGGTTAAGGCCACGGCCTGGCCGCTCTGCCCCCGGGAATGATTTGATACCCAGTGTCTAGGAAGGTGGGTGCGTCCCACGGCGGGTTTGGGAGGTGCAGGAAATCTCTGCACCCACCGCGATTCGATCCGCGGACCGTGCAGCCCCTAGCGAGTCGCTATACTGACTACGCCATCCCGGGCCACACTGGTTTTTACTGACTATTGCCATATCAATGGGGAGTTCTGTATCTACGTTATGTGAGATAAAAGGATGGGTCCTTCTGACGTACTAGTAAGGGGGATATGTGGTAAACCGCACACCACGTGTACAAAATTTATGCCTGATTCTGGAAATTTGCAGTTCTCAACCGCCGTCATGACGCAGAAGTTTTTGACAAATGAAAAGTGAAAAAGAATTAATTTGGCACATACAGGAAAGTCGAATGAAAAACTCGTTAAGTACTAAAGTTATTGAAGCCCTGCTGTTAGCAGCTGAAGAACTGCAAGTCATAAGTGTAGGTTAGACGCACATACCGTGTGTGGTAGGTCCGGGATTGTATTGAAAAATGACAAAGCTGTAGCGAACTTATCTGCACGGAGCGAGCTGTTAGGTTTTCGCAGAGATGGGGAAGAGGTTCTTCTGGGATATGACGCCGCGTTACTGGGAAATTGGTACCAAACCTTTCGAGACAACATGCCTTCGCAGGGGAGGGGAAGAGGTTCTTCTGGGATATGACGCCGCGTTACTGGGAAATTTGTACCAAACCTTTCTAGACAACACGCCTTCGCAGGGGAGGGGAAGAGGTTCTTCTGGGATATGACGCCGCGTTACTGGGAAATTGGTTCCAAACCTTTCGAGACAACATGCTTTCGCAGGGGTGGGGAAGAGGTTCTTCTGGGATATAACGCCGCGTTACTGGGAAATTGGTTCCAAACCTTTCGAGACAACATGCTTTCGCAGGGGTGGGGAAGAGGTTCTTCTGGGATATAACGCCGCGTCACTGGGAAATTGGTTCCGAACCTTTCAAGACAATATGCTGGTTTTGTTTGCAAGAGTACAAGCATCTTGGACATTTCGATCAATTAATCTTTTTATTCGATTCATGTATGTATAGCCTTATACCAGTTAAGAAGACTGCTTTGTGGCACTTCCAAAACCGCAGGAAACGGGAGAGAAAGTCATAGAATGGTAAACAGGAACAGCATTGACATTAAAAATGTTTGAAGTCCAATAATAAATTTTAATTTAACTAGACTGTATGTGTATGAAGCATATGAGAGATTGTCAAATTTTGACTGAGGTAAAAATATTGGAATATATTTGGGTTTGTAAACAAAAAGAAAAAGAAACACAGTTAAAGTAAAAACTACTCTGGTTAAAATATAATTTTAATTAATGAGGTTCCACTAATATTGGTGTAATTAAATTTAAAGCGAAAGGATTCTGATCATACCTCATATTTCCAAAAATTTGGAGAAATTTCTTAGATCTAGAATATTTTTAATAGGTTACCAGAATGTTGTTATTTTTCCTGAAAACAGGCCCAAAACACATTTGCTTCCATAAGGAGGGCAATTTTTCTTGTGACCGACTATAATTAGCGCACGTTTTGAAAGAAAAATAAAAACCTCAGAAGATGTTTTAATAATAAAATTGGAAATTATATCTGTAGTGACGGACAGTGGTACTGAATTGTTGACATTCGGTCCCAAGAAATGACGATTTCCTAAAGTAGATCTAACTTTCCCCTGGAAGAAATTTTAATTCAGACACACACTTTCATAGTGTTCAAATTGTACGGCCACTTAAAGTTTAAAATGATTTGGAAATTTAAATTAGCACCCCCATCTCTACGGGTCAGGCTCGAAGGCACTTTCGCCATGAAGTACAGAAACAGTGTTTGTGACAATGGACCCTTATGAATATAAATCACTTCATTCTGTTAGGGTGCTGTGAGGCAACAGATATTGTGGTCTGCGAACGTTCACCGTGTAGCCACTGTATCGGTTCTAAACCCTCTGATATTTTGATAAAAGATAAAATAACTCGGGGTTTTAGAGCCCCTATCGAATGGAGTCGGAACTAGTTTTAAATGCACCCATGCGTTGTTTAAACTCTACAGTTGATGCTGAAGTAATAGGGCCCTCGGGTGAGACTCTGACCGGGGATTGAAAGGGCCATAGTAAGTGGCATTTAAGCAGTAACATTTTAGACTTCTGTGTTGTTTACGGATGAAATATCCTGTTCTTTTCTAGGAAGGAGCATTTGAGCCGAAGTATTAATTCAAGGAAGAAATTTTAAGTTGATTTTCAGTGCGCTAAAAACCTCTGGGCCTCTCATCGATTTCAAAGGTGAGTTAAAAACCGAAGTTTGGGAGATAAATGCTGGTTCCTTCAACAGTGTAAATTTTAAATTGTCACTGAATTCGAAGTTTGTGTCAGGGCAGCCAACCTAAGAACTGATTCTTACACCCATTTTAAACCTGCTGATCGCAGCAGAGGATTCTTTTACTTTTATTTATCCTGAAAACTTCAAATTTTACATAACGTTGAAGTGACTTATGAATAATCTAAAATATTACGTGACATCTAAGACGTGAAAAAATGTTAATTTTTAATAATAATTTGGAGCTTAGGGATATTTGTTACCGCTGTCATATGTGTCCTCGATTTCTCAGATTACACCAAAACTGAAGAGTAACTTTCTTCAAGACACGACTGTTTACGCTCTCCTCGAAGAAAAACTAATCCATCATCAGTAAAACCACGAAGACTTTTATCATATGACATGTTACGAGAGCCAGTGTTGCTGAATCACAAAACATCTTCAGAAATCCTGGTATATGAAGAAGAGCCGCTTAACTCTTTAGGGAGGGTTGTATGTCTGTCAACAAGAAAAAGAACAGGGAGGAAGAGGAGAACAATAAGAATAAGGATAAGAATAAGAAGAACGGGAACGAGAACTGGAACGAGAACCAGAACACGAAGACCAACTAGAAGAATCGGGTGGTGTAGCGAGAGGCGTTACTTTTTAGGGGGAAAGGCGTGTTAAATTACTTTTACATTTCTGACGTGTCCCAGCCTGTGGCCCATCGTGTTTGTGTTGATGGAATGGTAGAAGACAGAAGTGAAGAACGTAAGGTGACGTGTATTGGACTGCTGGAATATACAGCAGAGGAAAGCAGTTGTGCATGTGAACTGAGTTTCGAATTCTTTTAACTTTGTACTGGGGAAGAATTTTGGATGAACCAGCGAATGCTCCGCTAGGTACCTCCAAACACTATCAAAATTTGTCACAACGTTGTTTTCCAATACATAAGGCTCATATAAATTACATGTACACACAAATCCACGTCTTAGCTCACAGACAACACCGTGCTAATCCGTCATAAAGACTAATTTGTTAATGGTGTTTATGGTAGGCTAATAATTATTGCTTATTATCAGGCCATATGAAACACATAAATGCATTGGGCGGGGAAAATTAAATTTTTAGTGTTAGATCAGGTCATATGTACGACTAGCACTAAGCTTTCGAAGGTTCAGTGAATGGTCTGACGTGTCGAGGGCGATGAATCCTGGAACTGCTCTTTGCGATGCTTGGGTTGAATATCCGCTGAATCATGCAGATCATGTATTTATATATTCAGGGCTGTATTATCACTTTTAAATTGAGTGACAGCTTCACGTAATTTATTTACCGTTTCCACTAGGGATTTAATCAAATCGAGTACACAGACCCCACTGTGCGAAGAACCTCGAGTTATCGCACACAACGTCTCATACTTGTCTAAATCGATCAGAAGAGGAAAAACGCTGGATCCGTCTGGAGAGACAGTTTCAATCTGCAAGTCAAAAGTACAAGAGAATGGCTTTTGTAGGCTATTGTCACTTCGCTCAAAGCATAAATTTTTAATGCAGGCAGCCTATTGGAAAGCAAGAACGTTTAAAAAATGTATGCATACGCATGCGTATTGTGTCGCTGATTTGTATACAGTGAAAGTGATGTTGAAGTGCAACGCACACAAGAATTGAAGAAGTTCCTATTTCCCATAAAAGGCTTTGGATTATTAGAGTGACAAAATCAAGGATTATGATCTTGGCGAGACGTGTGGAACGTATGGGGAAGAAGAGAATTTTGATGTGGAAGACTGGGAAAGCGACCACGTGGAAGACCTAGGCGTAGATAAGAGGATACTATTAAATGTATCTTAAGTAAATAAGATAGAATCTGTGGAACTGACTTATCTGGCCCGGAACAAGGACAAATATTTGGCTGTTGTGAACACGGCGATGAACATTGGGGTTTTATAAATTGCGTTGAATTGCTTGAGTAAGTGAGAAAATATTGTCTTCTCAAATAGGAATGCAAGGCGTGGAGTTAGTTATAAGGGCTTCAGTGCAGACGGAGCAGCATGTGTTTATTGGCGCCAAGAAAGTGCAATTTGTTAAGTGCTATTAACAATTACAGACTTCACGGTGTCACCAAAAGGAAGCAGCCTTCATAAGCGCATAATAATGACAATAGTAACAGCTATGGACACGTTGAAAATTTATGTTTGACGCCACTCGAAAACTGCTGTTAGAGACTAGCTGTGGAGGTATATAAAAAGAGAACCCTACGCCAAAACACTTTTCGTGTGTTGTTGAGTGCCGGCGGCGAAATCTTCATCGTGGTCTTTGGCTCTGTAAGGACATTCTCTTTGGCTTTTTAGTAGTCACACTGGCGACAAGCTAGCAGGTTTCACACTAGAGTCTTTTATAAATTGTGGATAACGGAATGGGGCTTACATTAATAAGTATATACAAGTACGTGATGTGTTTGAAGTATGGCACTGACTGGAAAAACAGATTGGTATCTGCCATATATCACTCTCATAGATCTCGGCTTTCACCTAATTATGGAAGAAGTATGCGGGACCTTTTTATATTAAGGTAAATTACACGTTGTGGTTAATTCCACCCCGCCACCCCCACAAAATTTTGTTTACAGTTGATTTATGTCACTCTAGACTATTAGGTTCCGTTACGTATCGTAGTTGACGCCTTCCCCTTTAAATTCCCTATAACAGGTTTTTGAAAGTGAACGTTCCACCAAATGCAGAAGAGTTCCTTACAAAGATTCAGCTTCTGGAAGATATTTGTACCGCTGACAGAAATAAACACACAAGGCGTCATGTCTGTTGAAATTAATTTGTCAGTGTAATTCCTTATGAAACCGGTACTGAATAATGAGTGAGGCAGTATGTTTCATTTATTCTCAAAAGTCAGGTTGACACTTTAAGAATGGTAAGAGTGCGTCTTCTTTTTTCTTCCCAGGAGTAATTCCTTTTCGTTTCATCATCGTTGTTTATGCACTCTCAATATTCGACACGTCGTTTTCGAATATTGCACTGTGTGAGACTATATTATGTCCATCAGAGCAAGTTCAGCCTTAATCAACGTTGTTCTTTATGGAAGGACATTTTGAAGGTTATTTTAGGCACCTCCTCATTTGTATTCCTTCGCCAGTTCCTGCTGCCAACTTTATTATTACGCTATCTAAATTACCAGTGCTCTGGAAAAGTTGTTGACGGAGAAGCAGAATGAGTGGTGGGCGCTAAGGAAAACATCCGCTGACATTTTGAGCTTGCGTTCTAACATTTCGGTTTGTACTCTTTTTATTTCCTTTCCGTCCATCTGAAAACGTCAAGATTGCAGAACTATAATGCTGGCACGTTCTTTTGTGTGTTTGTTCATGAAATTTTGTCTGTCACCCTAACAGAGCAACGTAAATTAAAGTCTGTAGTATTTAAACTAACAAATATACTTTTGGGGATTAGGCCTTCAATCCACTTCTCCCATTTTTGGGTCATTATCCATGAATATTGACAGATCAATAAATCGCAAGAAGAACATACGGGGTTAGTGTTACTTATAACATGAAAATGAACATCTACGAATGTAAAATATATAGATGTAAAATTACTATATCAAAAGGCTAAAATGAAGGTAAAAACGAGAAAAAATTTAAAGTGGCACGTGCTTAAATATTTATTGATTTAGTGATATCACTTGATAATTGCCGTGAAAGTGTCCGAAGCGTGTGGGTTATACACTGTAGGGATACTGCAAATAAAGAATGTTTATTGGTTTGGTTTGATTATAATCAGTTACTCTTGATGGTACAATAAATCACACAGTGCTATGCAGCGTTGTGACAGGTTAGGGTGTATAAGAAAATGATGTCAAGTGAATTACTTCAACTAGAAGAAATAAAAGAAAGAAGAGCGGCAGAAATACCAAATAAGAAAGTTCGTAACTTGCACATTTCTCCAAATATTATTCGGATAAAAAACAGGAAGTGAGACACAATGGATACGATTAAGTAGCACGCATGGAGTCCCCAAGAAAAGCGTACGGAAGTTTACTTGTTATACGTGAAAGGAAAAAGCCATTAGGAACACCTAGGGGTATAAGAAGTGTAGGATACTTAACGATGCTGGTGCTGATAGTGACTCGTACCATGTAGCGTCGAGAGATGGGATGGGGGCGAATGACGGTGAACTGGAAAGGTATGGAAGGGAGAGGTCTTGCCTAATTTAAGTCCCTATCCCACTATTTTCTGCAGGAATGAGAAAAATACGAAATATTTCCTTTAGTATAATTGGTGTTACAGATGATTCGCGCCGAAAACTTTCGAAATTGAAGGAAGAATTGTAACCATTTGAGTTACGTGTTTAGTAAGGGAAGTAAAGTACTCAAATTGATGTTAAGAAAATAGAAGGAGTTTGAATGGAGTCGTATGTTTCAGGACAGGGTCTTGTGGCGTGTTCTTGTGAGGAAGGCAGCGGACATTCGGGTTTTGCAAGTGGCTGATCTTTCTAAAGGGGCTGACCGGCTGACGTGCTCTGCAGCACGTCTCTACTTCATGAAAATAGTGATTTCAATTTGATGCTGTTTTGAATGTACAGACCTGTTCGTCGACGTTATTCATTCCTTTGATATTTTGATTATGTCTTTGCAACTCGACTTCCCTTTTCTGCTATATCTGCTTATATTCTAGAGGAGAAAGATGTGTGACGCACGCGTGCCTCTGTGACCCGTTATGGGAGTCACATCAGGCGTGGAAAGTAGGAGAAACTGAAATTGGAGTAATGCGTTTGTTAATGAAGTTTATAGGTGTGTCGCATTTGTATTCCAGAAGTGGCTGTAAGCGACCAGTGCGCTATTCTTGTTGGTGAATTTTTTAATACTTGTAATGAACTTTATAAGTAATGTAGGTATATTTATTAGAGAAAGAAACTTCTCGAATTGCGCGTATTATATGCAGTCTACTTATGAATATTGAAATGAAGGCCTGAAGCAGGAAGCCATCGGGCTTTCAGTTGCTGTACGAATTTTTCGAAGGGATGAGGCATGTGACGTAAGACGAAATGAAAATTAATGACTTCTGAGTTGAGAATTCAACCCAAAACTCTGAAATTCGAAGCAGTAGTTTGAATTCCTAAACTGAGTCGCCTTTCCACCAAGAGTGATACAGCCTTCAGGGCTGCAGCAGCTGCACACATTCGCATAATTACGTCTTCATGAAATGTCACTAGAATAAAGAAGTGGGATGTCTGATTGGGACGATCGGTGACTTCAGTACATGTACAGTTCTGTAATACGTTTAAACAACTTCAGAACCAAAGTAGTTGTATTCATGCTTATATGCGTACAATGAATTTTAACTACATTACAAAAACTTTAAACACCAACAAATGCACAAAGAGTTTATTCTCGTCAATTATAACTCACTCCTACATGTTTCGACCCTGCTGGGTCATCTTCAGGGAGAAACCTTCCGTTGTCGTTACACTATGTTGCACTATACAGTTTAGCGAGAATGTGCTGTTGACTGTGCAGATGACCCAGCAGGGTCGAAACATGTAGGAGTGAGTTATAATTGACGAGAATAAATTCTTTGTGCATTTGTTGGTGTTTGAAGTTTTTGTATAATATAGTGCACGGACATGGAACACATTAAATTTAACTACATTAATTGGCCGTAGGCATTTTGAGCAGTAAAATAAATTCTGTTGTACATATACGTGTAAGACAACAGATCAGCAATTTGAAAGTCTGTATTTTTGTTGCCATATATTGGTACAGGACTTGCAATGGGCCCAAACTTTGTTCAAGAAACCCTAGCAAATAATTTCGAGAAAGAATTAAAACCCGGAAAACCGGAGACCTTGAACTTACCTGTAACACCACAAGGATAGGAAGAAGATAATACCCGATATCATTTGTTGATATACTGTTACTTGGATATTATTACATCAGCTGCAGTTGTCTCGTTTTAAAAAGGCTGGTTGAATGGTGATTATGATGGAATGCTCCTGCATGCACTCAGGTACGCTTGCGCAGTCAGTACTGATATTGGCCTTTCGAACTAGTGATGGTTTTCACAAGGAATAAAATGCGGGCTAATGATACCACTATAAAAGCTTTTAGTAAAGGACTTGACAATTTTATGTCTGCCTGACAGTTCGTTCTTATTCTTTGAACAACCGACGGACTGCTGAAGAAAATGAGAGAGATATATGGCATCTATTTTTAAGTTACGGTTCCAGAAGTTAGGCATTTAAGCGACATAATACGATTTGACACTAAACAAAACTGTAAAAGAGATTTCGTAAATATTAATTATGATAAAGGCCTGAAGATGGTCAAAGTCTGTGGAAACGTGTTGCCAAATAGTAAGAACATAGGCTGTGTAGGTATAAACGTAATATTCAGGCGCGTTCGCATAGTCGTTTTTGCCGTAGAAAAGCAATGCGTATTACACATTGCGAGTGTGTGTTTCTAGCCTTATTTATATAGCATGAAATGCGCATGCGCCGTATTATATTGTCAACCGTAGTCTGCCTAGCTGTACCATATTTTTCCAGATTATCTCAAAAACCGCGAGATTTACGGAAGAAATTTTGTGCACATGTGTGTTTTAACTTTTCTCTACAACGTTTGTCTGAAAAACCATTCTAACATGAATTCAACAGATATGACCATAAATGTACACAGATCTTCGTGTAAAATACCAGTTATTCTTGTCAAATTGTAATGACACTTAAATTTTCTCGCCAGAGTTTCGAGAAATACTCAAATGCCAAATTTCATGAAAATCCGTCTAGTAGGAGTCGAGTTTTCCTACGCGGACGGACAGAGAGAGCGAGAGAGACGGACGGACGGACGGACGGGAGGAAGGAGAGACAGACAAACATAATAAAGCTAATACTCGCTTTTTGCACTTTCGCGAACGTGCGTAAAAGCCAATAAAGAACATCACGAAATAGTTGCGTCGACGGTGTTAAATCTGTACAGTACTTGAATGTTACATCAAAATATGAGTCATATTTATTTCATTACTGAAATGAGATTATAAGGCGTCAGTATAATTGAAACTGGTTATGTGCTTTTTGAAGTGCAACTGAGAGTGCGTTTAAACAAACCAGACCCTTGTAACAAAACGAAATAAAAACAAGTAAAATTTACAATTATGCATCCCGTTGTGTTCCAAACACTACAAGTGAGCACTTGTTTATCCTCAACACACCGTTGTTGATATTAATGCTAATTTGTCGTATTAATAAGGCAGCACGTTGCAACCAATCATGATCAGCTACAGGCTGGCCACCATCGGGAATATATTTTCCGATGGTCAGTGTGTGTAGAATAGCAAAACTGGTTTCTACGAAATACAAGCACGGTATATAGCAAAAACGTGAATAATAACGTACTGGTAATGTATCGTAGCGGCCAAGTGTTCATGAATTTCGAATATTTTGCGCATATAATACCACCTGCAGAACACTAACATTAGTACATAATTATCAACAGATAATTCCTGTATACAACACGTCATCAGGAATTAAGGAATCGTCCAGAGACTCTTTAAGGTAATTTTTATATATCCTTAATACTGATATAAAATTGTTACCTTATAGCTAACATGTCACATTCTATTAAGAGTCTCTTTTAGTAGTAACAAGATAACGAGCAGCATGTACGCTATAAATTGCAAGATTGAAATCTCAGTGTATGGACATATATTTTAATGTAACTCTGGCATTTCCACTTGTTATGATACTGGATGTGCTGAAGATGACGGTAATTGGTTGAAAAATGTCGCCTTATTAATATGACTAATTAACACTAATGTAAATGAAGTTGTGTTGACGGTAAACAAGTGCTTCTTTAAAGACCAGCCAGTCAGTGCTAGTAGCAATATCGGTATTTCTTCTAACAATCTTACAAAGGACGTAAGTAGAGGGGACAGAAATGCATAGTCTCTCCCTTTATTTAACAACTGCTTTAGGGACTTCACAAAATTATATTTTAATAAAGATCAAAATAATAATTACTTTCTTTGTCCCTTTTGTATTTCGGTGCTTTTAAGCTCCAAAAATGTGCCATACAACCTCGAGGCAACTAACTGTAAGGAGCAGCTGGTGTTGGAGGCCAACAACCATTCAGCTACTTAAGAAATTCCCCACCAAGTCTCCTGCCGTGTGTAGCGTTTCGTAACATACTAGCTTTGACAGACATATGAATTATTAAACATATCGCACAGTCTACAAGTTTGAGGAACACCCTGTGCTGGAACTTCCTGCGTTTATTACGTCCACCGACAGGATTCAATCTCGCGATCCTGTAAAGTTCCAGACAGGCGTGACAACATGCGGTTTGATTAGTACCACGCTTTCCATAGGCTATGTTGATTAATGGTACGTACCATCAGGTCTGATAACATAAAGAGGGTCATAACCCCTAACACTTGTTTGTCGTTACATATTTTATTACTGTTCTGCCATATAAATCAGTTGACTGCCATGGAACTTGTTTAATCTTGTTTAACACTGATAGTTTGGTACTTTCGTCACAATTAATAATGGTTGTCACACTGACCTGCATAATTCTGCTTTAATAGTTACTTTGTTGTATTCGCTGATATTAATCCTATACGTATTTAATGTGTTCCATGCCCGTGCACTATATCATACAAAAACACTAATCACCAATAAATGCACTAAGAGAGTTTCATCATCAATCGTAACACACTCCTACATGTTTCGACCCTGCAGGGTCATCTTCAGGGAGAATTTTTCTTTACCGTTACGCTAGGGTCGCACTTTACATTTTAGTGAGAATGTGCTGTTGACTGTGTACTGCCTCACCGGCCCGGACCGCGGAGATTTCACGCCTCCAAAAAACAACGCAGTTGACAGTCAACAGCACATTCTCACTCAACTGTAAAGTGCGACCCTAGTGTAACGGTAAAGAAAAATTCTCCCTGAAGATGACCCAGCAGGGTCGAAACATGTAGGGGTGTGTTACGATTGATGATGAAGCTCTCTTAGTGCATTTGTTGGTGATTAGTGTTTTTGTAATCCTATACGTCTTCACAAGGCAAAGCCATAGCTAACCACGAAATGAAGCTATTATGAGTTCTAACACGGCATTTTTTATCACATTAGCAAAAGCGCTTGGTGTACTGTTTATTCCTAAATTACTTGTCTGTGGCAGTTAGTTTTCCTATATGTAAGGAACATTTTTTTAAATGTAAAACCCTACTTGCCCGTGTTCTCTTGTTCACGTTCACATTCAGAAAAGACCTGATCTTAGTAAGTTACTTCCTTGTAAATGTCAAATAACGCCTAACATATTTCGTCAGACTTTTTTCCATCCCAGCAAGAGCGCTGCTGTAGAAATTACAGGATTATTCAATTTAATATACATGGGAAATATAAATTTTTGTTGTTTTTTTTGTTTATTGGCTCCTACCGTGAATCTCATATAAGATATGGAAATATATAAAACAGATTCTATACGCTTGCAAGTACACAAGCAGGACAACCAAGGCTTTTGAAGTGACGTGCCAGCATTGCGGAGCATTGAACGGGTTCGGGTCCTCATGTCATTCATGCAATTACACGAATATTTTTCATTTATTTATCAGCATTTATTGCTACGTTGTGGAGATGGAGTCGTGTTTTAAACAGAACCGTGATAATTCAAACAAAGGTGTTACTCTCATAGCAGAAGGGACAGAAATTGCACGTTCTCGTTGCCAGGATTAGGAAGTGTCTGCAGGTCGATAAATGCCTTTAAGACCACGTGGCTTGTTAAGCATGTATGAAAGTGCGTGAATGCCATCAGAGAATGTGAAAGGCTGGAGGGTTGTCGTGCGGTGAACACAGTAAAGGGCTCGTGAAACTCAACTATGGACATCTGTTTTTTTAGGTATCAGAGAAAGGCCAGTGCGTTAGAAAATTTTATTTTCTCCGTTTCATTTAGTCTACGTCTACCTGGCATTTATGTTTTTATCTATATCTTCTCCTGTCTCTTCGTTGTCGTCCAATACAATCTTGCCATTCCTTTCCTCATTTTCCTTTCTAATGCCCTCACTTTTCACCTTATTCCCCTCCTTAATTTTCTATACCTTTCTAATTTATAATTTGTCCATTCTTCTCCCGAATTCTTTTTCCCTTTAGCCTATCTTCCAGCAGAGCTTTTGAAATACTATTTGACAGATCTCTCTCGCTTTCTGTTGGCATTCACTGCCTGAACTATTTTTGTTTGCACTGCTCATGGATTGATAGCTGTTTATTGATTTATAGCCCAATATATAAGTGGCCTGTCCGAGATTCCAAAGACAGCCCTTGCCTGCCAAACTACGTACCTTATTGCAGGTGCGTTTTGGAGTTTCTTATAATTCTCATAATAAACAAGAGGTAGTTCCATAAACAGCATTGTTTGTTTGGTGAACGTTACGCTTCAAAATACTAAGAAAATTTACTAAAAAGAGGCTCACGAGTATGTATTTTTTTCAATTGAAAAATTCAAAGCTTAACGTACTGCATTTATTTATTATCCTTAGTCTCCTTTTAAGCCACGGAGCCCCAATATAGACAGATTTGTACGTTACCGTGGAGCGCTTTTTGTCAGGAAGCGCTAATCTTATAGAAATGTTCACTTCAGAAAGTCTGTGAGAGTTACTGTAATATCGTAGAAAATACAGGTGTCATTATTATGTTTAAAGGAAAACAAAGCTTATGTTTTATTTTCCTCGTAACAAAAAACATAATTCTCTTTAAAAGTGGAATTTTTCTTATTTTGAAATGTAGCTTAAAAGTTTAAGCTTCAAAATAAGCGAAAATAAATTGCATTTTCCAAAGTTGGAGGAAGTAGCGGATACCAAAATTTCTGCTTTGCATTTCAGCGAGCGTAGACGATTATCAGACGAGAGATAAAGGCGAGGAAAGTAGCAAAACTTGAATATGGATTGCACTGCCATGACTTCATATAATAAAGTGCTGTCTCTTCCTTCAACGACCAAAGTTCTTTGAACTCTGTGGACCTCGACTTAGGATTCCCCTATTTACTTAAAAAATGTAAACCTTATTTGCACATTTTACATACTAAAGCGACAGACGGCTTTCCGTTTGACGAAATGCATAGGCAACTGGGTGAAGACGGAAGCAAGGTAACTATTCATCTGTAGATGAAGCGTAGGGAACTGAAGTAGCCTTTGACTGCCTCATATTTCGACAGGGCACAATCCTTATTGAGACACCATTCTTTCGGCTAGTCAAGCATTTCCATAGTTTTTATGGGATTTGGAGTCTTATGAGCTTTTTCACAACAGTATGTTACTACATCATATTTTTAGATAGGTGAATCCACTTAGAATCCCCACATGTTACCTTTAAAATCCTTTTTAACCTTTTAAAGTCTAGCGGTAACTTTACACACACCCAGGTTTAACATTCAAAAATTCTACGTGGTGCCCACATTGCGTTTATGTGTTTTGTACGGATCTCAGAACAAACAGCAACTTTTGCCTTATAAAACATTAAGAGAGTGGTTTTTATAACCGAAGTGGAGAGTGTTTACAGCGCGGTACGCACTGAGTCCTTATATAAAACAGATACGCTTCGTCTTTAAAGCGTTAATATTAAAACTCGTGAGCCTGTCTCCCCACAGTGGTTTCCTCCTCCTGGTTTTTCCATGAAATATGCGAAGTGGGAGTTGCAACATAGTTACACTTAGTGCAAAACTGTCTTTAGAGGTGATCTTGGAAAAATGTGCAACTTTGTTAAAGTTACACAGTATATTTTACTGTAAAACAACAATTTGACAGCCGTGCAGAAATTTTATTAGCACTCTGTTTGATACCAGTAACCACCGGGTTTCGTCACGCGAAACTTCGTGCGAATGTACGTGTGGATCGTGAAAATACATGTGCATTAGTTATGGTGCATTGTGAGTCAAGAATTACAAATTCCTCAACAATATAAGGCTTCGAGATTTTATCCTAAAGATTCAAGTTCTATAAAACTTTCACAAGAATTCAGTAATAGTAATAAAAATGATGACGATGATGATGATGATGATGGTAATGGTAATACATAGACGTCAAATCTGTGCAAAAAGGAAGGAAATTAGGAGCTCTTCGCGGAGGCTCTTTTAAAACATTTGTATTCTTTGAAGGTAGTGAAATTTTTCAACTCGCAGACCGACTGTCAACTTGTTAGAAAGGACTTACTCCATAGGGATATTTAGTTATTTTCAAAGATTTAAGTGGAAACATAAATCCATACCACCAAGCTAATGGTTGAAATGCCAGTATGTGTGTGTGTGTGTGTGTGTGTGTACTGGATTGTCGACCATCAGCTTAGTTGTATGACAGTGTGTCCACACACACACACACCACACACACACACACACCACACACACACACACACACACACACACACACACACACACACACATACGTACGCACGATTATTTGTAGACAATTTTAAGCTGCTAATGACAAATGACGAAGGTAGGAAATAACGTGGTTTAGTACAGAGTGTTAGACCAAATCCTCCATAGAAAAACACGCGTAAGCTAGGTGTGTGTTAAGGGGGGTAAAAAGGGTCTCTATACGAGCGTAAGGCCCAAGGGGTAGAAGTATAGCTCCGCCCTTTCGTTAACCTAGGCACTAGATGGCCCAACGCCCCGGCCGCTTTACCCCACGGGAAAGACCCGGTGTCCCTGGGTGGGCCCCAGGGCCGGTCTGGACGGCTGCGGAAAATCTCGCCCCAACCGGGATTCGATCCCCAGACCGTCCAGCCTGTAGCGAGTAGCTATAGCGACTACGCTATCCCGGCCCATCTGCACTATACTATCTACGCTATTATCTATATAATAAATAGAGTTTAATTTTTGTTTGTGGCCCAATGAAGTGTATGTTTCAGATTATCAGCCTTTCTCAATTATCCGTACATCGCTTCCTACCTTTACCCTGATAATTGAGCCTACGCTAAACATATGTATATAATCGTGCAATGCAGTTTTGTGATACAAAAATTAATCTTTTGTCTAGCAGTAGGTAGTGAATTAGCTTCAAGAATCCGAGAAGCATTTTCACGGAACTGCAAAAAAGTAATCAAGGGTCAAAGACGCTGGAGTGTATTACTACTAGTACGCGATCTAATCAACAAAGAGGAAGACATTCGATGAATTTGTTTCAGAATATGTTAGAAATGACGTCAGCGGTGCATGTCTACGCCATTAAACTTTATATTGCTACACTGAAATGTCTACATAAAACAGGAAGAAGTCATGGTTTATTCCTCCGAAGTCTGTTACAAAGATCTGCAATAAAGTGTAAGAGGTCAGACGCATTAACAGCAGCAGTAGTTCGCCACCAGGACGCCATATAAGCAGTTAATGTACGTAGCTGGGGTTTATTCCTCTTCTCTGAAAATCTTGTAGGACACCAGTACATTCTCCGCACAAAGTTTATAATCCTGTATACGAGTTGTATACAACGTAAAATGAACAAGCTCTGAGTATAAGATTATTGTTTAGGTCTGCATTGATAATTTAAATCTAAGCTGTGGCAAATGTATTATGTTATAATATTACTTTATTGGGAAGAGGAAGACTTTAACACCTTAAAAGTTTAAATTAATTTAAATAACTTTTAAAAACTGTTTATACCTCACAGGAAACACACCGCGTGTACATTACTAAGATCAGTCTATTATGGAAATATCGGTTGTTTCGTTGGGAATTATACGCAGCCTGTAATAGATCAGATAAACAAAGTGCAGTTTTGGACGCTGTCGCATAGTTGCAAAAAGCGACTATTAGATTCGTACTGTCTGTCTGTCTGTCTGTCTGTCTCTTCGTCCGCAGGGAACAGCTCGGCTTCCACTAAACCGATTTCCATGAAATGTTATGTTAATGAGTTTTCGAAAATCTGTCGAGAAAATTCAAGTTTCATTAAAATCTGACAAGAATAACGGGTACTTTATATGAAAACATGTGTACATTTATGATATCTCGCTGAATTCTTGTTAGAATGAAAAGCGTTTCAGAAAAATTTGTAGAGAAAATAAAAACGCACATTTTATGTTCAATGTATTTATTTTCCGAAAATCGTGACGTTTGTGAGATAATGTGGAAAAATATGGTACAGCCGGACAGGCCACAGGTGGCATAATACATATTTTGTCTCCTTTGTATCACATGTGTGTCAATAGCCTCAAATAATTCAACAGCCAGTTTGGAACCTAAAGTCCTCTGTCGTTAAAAATGCAGATTCGTTTCTCTTTTATGTGTACGAGCTATAGGAATATCATGCCATATACGAGTTTGTAGAAATACACAGATCATCAAATTGCAACTTGCCTGTTACAGTACGGATGACTGGCTCCAAACATGAACACATAAATTACACTCTTTGATTCTTAAAACTGCTCTGCAGTGTATTATATTGATTCTAGCGTTTTGTCATTCTTCAAATTTGAGTGCTCGTGTCTCCCAGGTTACCATTTTATTCCGCGCAGATGTTCCAGATGGTTGATTTGTATTGGCAAAGTTACCGCCTTTCCTCTTCTGTACTACACAATTCTGTTGTCATGGCTACGCCAAAGCAGTCTGTTTTTCCTCACACTATAGTCATATAGCCTCTGTAGATTGGTTGCTACAGACAAAGAGAGCAGGGTAAGAAAACCATTCCAACTCGTATCGACAAGTTAAATTATTGTAAAGATTAGAGATACACCAGATACGAGTGTTATGAACAAAATATCCAGCTGTCTGAAAGGCGCGACTGCCCTAGCTACTACAATTTCCTCTGCTAGTGGAGAGAAAAGAGCGATCTGTGGAATCACTTGCCATTAACGTCAAAAGAATAAGGCATTCTTGATGTCTCCATCATCGTTGTGGTTGTCCTAAATTTCGTTTTTTTCTGTCGTGTGGAAGATGCTCTGTTTGCATTCTTTACAAACCATTTGTCAGTTTACTGTATCTTTGCCTTCCTTCATCCAGTTTTATAGCTTTAAACCATCCTGTGGTCTCAGAATTTCTTTGGTGTTCTAACTAAGAAAAGTCTAACAACGGTCTCTAAAACTCTTCAGAGCTGCCTCTAATTTATGGGATGCCTTTCCCTTTAAAATTCATTTGTAACTATTCTAATGAAGTATTGCTCTTGACTAGGTTACAGGATGGATGGACAGATGTTTGAATCCGGGCGGTCCCAACAAAATTTTATTTCTCCTAAATGCCGAGACTGGCACTGGGACTCACCCAGCCTTCTATCACATAGGCACCGGGGCCCTTTCCCGCTTTAAAGCGGCCGGGCCCTGATGTTTACAACTCGTCTCCTTCTAGCGTCGAGGTTCAGAATGAGTGGAGCCATACATGTGCTCCGTCTGTGTGCCTTCATGGCATACACCGTGACAATTTTACTTTTACCTCTTTTGATCTGATACTTTATATGAGTCATTTGTACCAGCTAGTATGTTAACTTAGAATTTAATTTCCTTGCACTGCTGATTTTATTTTATCCTTGTTAGATCATGTCAGTCATAAGGTAATGTTTCTTAAGTAAATATAAAACCAGATACGAAAATTTTTACGCAGGTCATTGTCATAAATTGAAATTCACATGTTGGGCAGCACAAGGCTTTTTTCGCTTAAACAGTTAATGCCTTCAAAAGACTTAGGCCTAGAAAATTTGCGATATTAATAAAGCAAAACGTCCATCTTGCGATTAAATCTTTGTCATTACAGCTGCGCATTAAGGAGATGGTATGTTTGACTTTAGACAGGATGTCTAGTGTCCTGATTGAGAATTGCTGTGCTTTTCCTGCCTACCTCCAAGCAGTTGCCTAAATATTATCGTCTGAAACAAAAAAGGGGGTGAGAATACCTTATGTCTTAATGTCATACCTGGAGGAAAAGAAGACTCTCACAAGTAACTTATATATTTCTTTCAATTTTTTTCGTTTTGCTTACCTTTTACCAAGAAGTAGCCATTAGAGGAATGAAAATATTTTTATAACAGCATGAAAGTAAAAGACCGGTCCAGTCTGTCACATTCATAATTCCTCTGATAGCCAACTTTTATTTCAGCCCCTGATTATTATAATTTCAATCTACGTAACACCATTGTTATCCCTTTAACTGAAAAAATGGTGTGCCCAGCATTTCCCCCTTAACTTCAATACGTATTTACTAGGAACCGTGACCTCAAAAACTCCGTACTCAATTTCTCGTTTTTTCACATAGATTTTATTTTCTGAGGCATGGGTCAGACATCAGCTGGAGAAAAAAAACAAAGAATATGAGTCCCACTCTAATTCTGAACACGTAGTCAATATTGTCCTGCCCCATCAAAGGCGTGAACTCAGCAATTGCTGATCTCTCTGAAAGGAAAATGGTCATTATATTCGTACGATCTGGTGCTCGCCGGCGATCCAGCGATATTGCTGCGATGATATTTGAAAGGACCGTGCCATGTCTTGTATGCTTATTCACCACCCTCTCCACACAAAGGCCCGGGTTCACTTCCAGGCCGGTGCGTCTGGGATTTGTTTAGGCCAAAGTGATGCTGGGACTGGTTTTTCTTCCGTCACTTAAGGTGTAATCCCTATTAGTATTACTCCAAAAATGCTCCATATTATTTTATTCATTTATCACGGATGCTATGTAAACTTAGTAATTCACAGTGTCAGTTAAAATTGAGTCAAGAACTGAGGCATTTCTATGTTTTGACAGTAGTGTAGTATTTATGCGTTCTGGAGACTTTAAGTGTAAAACACAAAAAAACTTTCATTATTGTGCAACAAATGTGGTATGAGGTCCAATATGGGTTAAGGTTTAAGGTGTCCTTCTGGTCTCTTGGTGTTACATTTTGCATTAATGTTTTATATGCATTTATATTTTGTGGAGATAAACTTGATTATTAACGAATGACCTAACAAACCAACTCTCTGGAACAGAGAAGTTGTTGAAAATCTCCGAGTCTGCCAGTTCTGCAGGATCTGAACGACAGCACCTTACTTACTTGGGCCAGCCACGTGACCTATCCTGAGCCAGATGAGTCTTGTTCATAGCGTCATGCCATCTTTATTGAAGCTTCAACTTACTATTATTCTCCAAATACATGTATTTTTTTCCATGTTTTTCATTAATATCAATATTCCGACTCGATTTTTGTAAGCATTTTCATCCGTTCCGTGCGTGTTACACGCGCAACTCATATCGTATTCCGTGATTTGATTCAACCTCCTGTTAATTTATGTCTGTTAGGTTGAAATATTTTCTAAAACATATTATCAAAGAAGATCCATCTCTTCTGTTCCTGTACAATTCCTTTAAAGTGGTAGGCCAACAAACACCCATATAAACGAAGAGGTAAATTAGTACTCCTGTTATAACACAGTTGTCAAAATCATGCGATAAGTAAAAGTTTAAATGTGGGATAACGCCTTACACCCATTCGGCTTAACGGGAAAAGCGGCAGCTGCTCTTGCCAGCGTCGTCGTCAGACATTTGGGTGATGAGCTAGTGTACAGTAACTCTCTAAACCTAGTAGTTACCATATGAACCTCTTTTATAAGCATTAAAAGGCCCTGGCTTTTTTCCCACGTATTTTATGTTTTTTGTGTACCTGTTAGAAGAAACCATCGAGGATAAACAGCGATTATTGCCGTAAGCAGCATTCCTGTAATGGTATTTGTGATGGCAAGCAGTGTTTTCTCTGATATATGAACTAAATTTCACATAATACTTACTCGAACTTCATATTTCGAAACGTTAAATAGACTACAGGCCGATCTCCGTGGCCGCACTCTCTAAGGCGTGGGTGTGCAACAGCTCGCTTGCTGGGTTTGCGAGTTCGAATCCCGTCAGGGGCATGGATGTCTTGTCTTTTTTTGTGAGTGTTGTGCGTTTTCAGGTAGAGGTACCTTGGACGGCCCTTTCGTTCGTCCGGGGAATTCTTACTGAATGTGGTTTGTCTGAGTGTGATCTCAGAACCTTAAAAATAAGGCCGACTGTGTGCAGTGATGCTGTCGAGCCATGAAAAAAGGAGTGGACTGCAATTTTTGTTTTGTATTAAAGGCTTCTCAAAAGTTGTGGAAAGAGATTTAAACAGGAATAATTGAGAGTTTTCGGAAAGAGAAATAGCCTGCATTTTGGTGTCCACGCTTTGTTTAAATTACTAAGGTTTTAATTTGGTTTTTGCTTAACTCTACACAGATTCCGTCCTTATAATCTATCCCACTTGTCCCTAGCTTTCACTCCGTCTCTGATTTAATAGCTAAGAAGCAGTGACAGGTTGTCATTCTACGTACTCCGACGTTTAATAAGCGTTTTATTACAAATTGGCCAATTTAATATACGACGGTAGGAAGGTATGGAACTTGCAACTGGTCAAGCGGAGTATTTATTCGTAAACACGGGAGATTATTAGGTATATATAAAGGCGAATGGTTGTTACGTTGGAAGGCATATGGGGAGTTAAGGAGATGCAGCTCCATTCATTTTTTAATTTCGTTAACAAATGCAGCTGAGTGATGAACTGCTCCTCCTGGCCACTTTACCTCCAAGGAATTCGCCACTACTAGCCCTTGAATAGGAGGCTGGTTTGACCTCGTATTCCGTCAGGGCCCTTGGGGGGAAATACTCTCTCCTGTTCCGGGAATCGAACTGAAACTTGTGGGTCTTCCATCCGCTCGCCTATTCATGATACTGATTGCAATATCCAAGTTCCAAATTTAATGTGTTCCATGTCCGTGCGCAATATCATGCGAAAACACTAATCACCAACAAATGCACAAAGAGAGTTGTATCATCAATCGTAACACACTCCTACATGTTTCGACCCTGCTGGGTCATCTTCAGGGAGAATTTTTCCCTACCGTTACACTAAGGTTGCCTGACCGGTCCGGACGGCGGAGATTTCACGCCTCCAAAAACAACGCAGCACACAGTCAACAGCACATTCTCACTCAACTGTAAAGTGCAACCTTAGTGTCACAGTAACGAAAAGTTCTCCCTGAAGATGACCCAGCAGGGTCGAAACATGTAGGAGTGTGTTACGATTGATGATAAAACTCTCTTCGTGCATTTGTTGGTGATTAGTGGTTTTGTATCCAAGTGCCAGTCTGATTATATCCGTCAAGTTTTGTTTCATGATATGGGGCTTTTGTTAATAACAACATGAACACTTTTGTTAATGTATGTCAACCTGACCATTTTTGGAGGGTAATTTAAAATATTAGCTACTTGTGAGAGGTAACGTTATAAAGCGTCCAAAAGTATCATTTTTCTGTTTCTTCATTATTTTAAGACTCTGTGCCGTGTAGTAAAGTTGTCTAATGTCAAAAGAGAAAATTTTGCATATGTGTTGGTGATTAATTAAAAGGAAAATGGAAGGAAGCTGTCAGCATCTGGTAAACGGGTGCCACAGATTTTCATGCAGGCATCTAGGGAAAACCACATTCCTCTTGTGCTGGAGGTTGGAAAACTTAGTTGAAAGTGTCCGTATTTAAAATCAAGCGGTACACTGTATGTGCAGGATAGGCTGTTTATAAAGTCAGTATTTCAGTGCCGTGATCGAATATCACTAGTTTATTTCAGAGACTGCATTATATATGATGTGTCTTTACTGTTCTCACTTCTCGAAAGCGGAGGGAGATATGGGAGGTTTAAAAAACACAAAAAAATGCGCGAGTATGTTTCACTTTATTGTGTTCCGAAAAAAATTCTTGATGGTCCACTGTTAGGTTAGGAAGATAGCAGGACTTACAGTGTGTATTGTTATTCTCCTGCCTCTTTCACTTGGAGTATCGAATCGCGTAGCTGAGGCAACATCCCATTGTGAACGTGATGTACCTTAAATTCTCCGCATTACCATATGGTTCGTTTGGGCTCCAGACCAAACCGGAAGATAGTGCGAAACTCACGCTACTTCCTGGAGCCTGACGTCAGCAGAACGACTTCGGTATTCTAATTTACCCACACAGGGCTTATAGCTCGACACTCAGACGAAATGAGGCTAAAGTGTGAAAGGAGACTTTCATGATCTCGCAAATGTTTATTTTATTCTGTAAAGCTGTGATGATGGTATATCACAATTATACTCTTTAATTCTGGGACTGTTTCCGTCGTCTATACTTTAATTTGAACTTAATAAATACAGTAAAGTTGTATTTCATGTAACAGTGTTTGTTACGTTATATTCAATACATTAGACGGTGTTTTCTTTGTTATATAAATCTGAGTAAATTCCACACAAATAATGGGTATAGAAAACGATTCTGCTTGTGGTGTACATTTTCATAGTGTTTGACACGAACATCCCAACTCATTGTTTATCACTTCTGCTTTGTGTCTCTTAAGTCTAGGGTTTGCGTCTCGGCACTCATGCACTCTTTCTTCAGGGGGCTCCTCACGGCTTTCCACAGATCATACAGACAAATTCAAGGAACATACTCGCATAGCATAACAGCTTTTTTTTCTTCATAGCCTTTCTGAATCATTATTCACAAAAGACTACACGATTCAATACCAAAAAACTATCCAGCTGGAAAGGTATGAACAAGTGAATCTACAGTAAATCTGGAAACACAAGTGTGTTGCAGTGTAAGTAGTTGTCCCAAGAGATATTCTAACTTGTCCTCTTTTGAAGAGCACGCATTAGCCAACGTGGTCTTCAGTAAAACTCGCCGAACCGTCGAGGTCATAAATCATAGCCTTCACATTTCTCCGCGGTGTACTTGGTCACAGTGCATGGGAGGGCTGGGAATGCGGACATGAAAAGTCAAGTTCAGTATGGGGAAGAAAGTGTGCAGGACTGGCGGTTAAAGAGGCTGTGCCTGTTGACAGCTCAAAAGCCTTAACGATCGCTTTAGTTCCCTCAGTTAATTCAAAGAGTACAAGTGAGCTTACTCAGTGTCATTCTTCAGTCAATGACGATACCAAAGTAAGGACTTCATTATTCCGCACACTCATAAATTGAGTTTATATATTGACATGTTCAACTACATTCTATGTAAACGCAAGTCAGAAGTAACATTTTACGTCGATTAGGATACGTAACAATTCTATTGGTATATGTTTCTTACGTCAAGTAGAGCAGCTGTTTAATGCCGTAAGCCTGTTGCATCAAGTACTGTAAGGGCTCAATTAGCATACACATCTCACATCGAGTAGAAGAGCAACTCTCTTGTGATATGTCTGTCACACGAAATAGAGTAACGGCTCTAGTGATACACGTTTCTTACATCGAGTGGAATACCGGTTGTAGTCAGACTTCTGTTACTTGAGTGTCGTCTATACTGGCGTAGGTTTGTTCCGTTGAGCAGGTCTGCGCCTGTATTGGTATTTTTCCATTACATGATGTAAAGTAGTGGCTCTATTAACATGCCTGATTCATCTAAGAGAACAGCAGTATGTTGGCACTTAATTCTTACTTTGGGTAGCATAGTGTTACACTTGGCATGTACTTATTACTTTGAGTAACGTAACAGTCCTGTTGGCGGATATTTGCTATTGTTAAGCTGAGCAGAAATACTGATTCTACTGATAAATCCCAGTTACACTGGGTAGACTAGCTGCTAAACATGTACGTTATTTTTATACTTAAATCCAAGTAAGTGTTCTGACCTGTTCTTCCCCTTGGGTGTAAAACTTGGTGTGGGAATTTTAGAGGACATAGATGCAGTGTGTATAAAAATAGGGTGCTCCGGAAAATGTATATTTAAGTAAAGAAAAGAAAGCTAAAGGGCAATATTACGTAAGTCAGTAATTTGTATAAAAGTGTACTCGAAACCCCCAAATATAAAGCTACGTATCCATCAAAGCAACAGTGAGGAACTTTTTGTTGCTAATTGTTGCCTTTCGCTGTTGGAAACAAGGAGCTTCCTGCAACTAACAGAAACAATTTGTCTCCACGAAAGCAACTCATTTTGAGGAACGTTTTAATTTTGTTCCGGTCTTGAAGACAACACTTTTTCCTGAAACTAACTGTATCTACTGGAGCAACAAAGTTATTTGTTTCAAACGTGTGGTGTGAAGATGAACGTCTTGCAGCAGCTGCAGCGGCATATATTATCTTGAGCAAGAAGAAAAAGCAAAGAAGAAAGCATAAAGTTTGGGTGAGACCAAGCCTTCAAGACAGAAATGAAAGTGGTGTATTACGTCTCATGAATTCCTTGAGCAAAGACGACCTGCTATCGGGACATATTATCGATGGACATATTCAAAGCGTTATCCTTATTAGTAGTTCTGATTTGGAATGGCTACTTTCTCTTGTTGAGCCCTTAATTCGAAAAGCAGACACAAATTACAGGGCAGCTATATCTCCATTAGAACGTCTGCTTCTTAAGTTGAGATTTTTAGCAAGTGGGGATTCATTTACTTCTTTGGTGTACCTATTTAGGATCTCAAAGCAAGCGATTTCTAAAATTGTACCGGGAGTTTGTGATGCTATTGTGTCAGTTCTTCAAAATCAAGTTCAGGTAAGTTCGGTTGTATTCTGTGGAAATACACTGCTGGACGAAATGGAGGGATATCTTTGACAAGTGATGTGTAGGCATTGAATTCTACTCAAAAGACACGTCACACGTCATATCCCCTCATGTTAATTTCGATCAGCAGTGCAGATGAACTTATTTAATGTTGTGTCGCACATACGTTTTGAAAGCAAAATTTTCGAAAGTAGGGGAAGAACGCGTAAATTGGACTACTTCTTAAATTGGACCATTGCTCTAGAATTTGACAGATAGTAATCAATGTAATCGAATTATCGTTTGTCCACTAAAAACGAAACCAGCGCTACGCATTATGAAACAGTAAACAAGCGACTGTGCGGCACCACTCAGCCAACATCAAGTTCTGCGAAGGAATATTTTACCTTTGTTGCTACGTATACCTTTGATCTTACCGCTCCTTCATGGTAACATGTAACTTGTATTAATATTTCATTTCTGTTTACATCGATAATAAGAAACATTGACCAACATACTGGAACTTTTACAGAAACAGACAACAGAAACTAAAAAGTTGCTATTTGTTCCTTTTATGGACACGTAGCTTAAGAGACAGTTTGCGATACTAAAATGCAGACATGAAGAAAATATGAAAATATACTCTTGTCTCAAGAAAATATGTTGTGACGCTGTAGACTGGATTCATTTAAGTGATGGGCGCGGCCAATGGGGAGCTCTCCTGAACTCGGTATTAAACGAACTGCTTACGTAAGTGACCTGGACTTTCTTGGCCAGCTGTGAGTGCTTCGTATGAAGAACACCTGTACAGGTTGTTTCTGAAATAGTGGCCACATTTTAGGTACACGATCTATCGACCAAAACAAAGAAAAATCTTCATACAAATATGTGTGCTAGGTACGCTTGGCTTCTTTGTGATAAAAACCTCAGGCATTAACACAAAAAATGCAATTCACATTTCACACATCAATGCCGGTGTTCCTAGTATGATTGGATTATTATTTCCACTTTTAAATTAATACAGGAAACGTGAAAATTTTTCAAAACCGATGCTCGAAATATCCGCCTTGTATTGTTAAGCGTGATGCTGACCTCACAGTCTGACATTTAAAGTGGTTATACGGCGAAACAGAGCGTCGTAGCACGTGTTTTTATGAAGCTTCTTCTTTGTTTTTTTCCATAGAACACGCATCTAACATATGGCTGCATATTTTGATTCATTTTTACTATTGCTGTTTACATCATCCAGCTGAATTAAACTTCTTCCTTATATTACTTATTGTAAATGGCTTATTTAACAGCCTTGAGCCTATAGTTGTGCTAATAATTTAAAAGTTCATACCATAAGTTGCGAAGAAATACACTGCTTCTTCGCTGCCTAGATAAACAGGTTAATATTGTGCGGGGAAGTGGAAGCTGTTTATTTTTAAAGCCATAGAAACAAACAAGTATGCTACAGACAAGTGGGCCGTGATAGCGTAGTCGATATAGCCCCTCGCTACGGAGTGGACGGTCCGGGGATATAATCCCGTTGGCAGCGAGTTTTTCCGCACCCGTGCAGAATGGCCCTGGGGGTCACCCAGGCTAGTGTTGAATGGTACCGGGCCATTTCCAGGGGTAAAACGGCCAAGGCGTGGTGTTGTCCACCTACCCCATCTAGCGCAGAGGTTAAAAAAGTCGGAATTATAACTCTACTTCCCGTCTGTGCCTTCATGACAGATTATAGGTCGAAGTGCAGTTTCTTTAGCGTTCAAATATGGGATTGGTTACGCATATTTAGGATTGTGCTTTAAACAGGCAATAATACGAGAAATATAGCCTAGATAATATTATCTGGTCTGTGTGTATATATTGTTTATATTTCCATGCGTAAAAATCAATTTTATGTGGTATTATTTTTGTAAAACTGAACGTTTTAGTTGCTTAAATAAATATATAATTAAAAATTACAACATATTGTATAAAAGTTCTTTCAGGCTTCAATAAGGCGTTCTTAGAAGGGAGGGTGCGTGTCAATTAAAAAATCAGAAGGAATGAGGGCGAAAAGATAATAATAAAAAACTGTTTTTGAGGAGGAAGAAATGTTTTATACAGTTGCAAACTTGGTAGCTTGTTGTTACGTTCCACGTCAAAGCTGTTTGTCTGCTGTTAGTGTAACTTATTGTCACTGTTTTATGTTTGTTTTTAATGGCCAAATTTCTACTAACCTTTCTTTTATTGCCAAAAAGGGCAGAATGATTTATACTTCGCCTTTCCACATCACTTTTTTATTAACTTGCTTATGTCGAAACCTCGTTATGCGTCATGTACCCCTTCCACACGCTGCAACGTAAGCTGTTGTAAGTCCCCCTTTAATACCGTCAAAGGTCAAAGTAGAGGTCGACAGAGCATGGTAAAACGTATCAGACAGAAAGGACTAGAACTGTAAATTTTGGTTCTACCGACATAGTGGAAACTTACGGCAGTGTAGGGATTTTGAATGATAAAGCAGATGGTATATTTAGCAACCGCTGGACTTTAAAAGTTAGAATGAGTTCCCTCTTTAGTCCTCTACAAACTCCCACATTTACAAACTATGCTTTTGCAGCTAATGCAATTCAAAGCATTTTATGCGCTAAGATGTGGCGGCACAGCTATCCTCATGCATGTGACTACCAACTTCCATAATTACAAAACATAACACTGCTTAAGCGTCTCCAACTAAGTCGTGCCCCTGTGGTTAATACATGCCACACACCTTCCGTACAAAATGTAAATTTTAAGTACTTAATGTGTTTAAGAATCACACTGTGAAAACGTATGAGGGAGAGGAGATAAATTTTCAGGCTGTATTTGTAATGACTCTAGAGTGACATGAGTGTTCACCTTCACGCCCCTACCTCTTTTCCCCCTAAGACAGGGACCCTGTCCCAATACTGTAAGAGGTGTGTGTGTATGTGTGTGTGTGTGTGGGGGGGGGGGTGTCCCAGGTTCGGCCTAGAAGCATCAGTGGAGACAAAATTCATCGCTCCTGCCAGGAATAAACTCCTACTTTTTACCCTGTACTTAGTCACTTCAGGGACTTCAGCCGTTCTGGACTGGTGTTTCCATATATTTTCAGTAAGTGTTCAAAGCAAAATATGTACATCTCCAAAACCGTATACCAAAGAATTAAATCTGGTGGGCTGTCACTCTCCATGACCATGACCAGCGAGCGGAAACCATTAGTTACAAACAGATATCAATTTTTAGGCTCGTTATAACATTGCCAAAGCGACCGTTAGCTTCGTCGTGTCTCTTTGACTGTCTGCCCTCCTGACCACTTAAAGCAACCCGACTTCCACTGGAAGGATTTTCATGAAATTTGGTATTTGAATATTTTTGCAAAAGCTATCTAGAAAATTCAAGTTTCATGAAAACATGAAGAGAATAGTGAGCTCTTTACATGAAGACCCATGCACATTTATGATAGTATCTCGCTGAATTCTTCTTAGAACGAGAAATGTTTTAGACAAAATTGTAGAGAAAAATCAAACACACATTTGATGTTCAATAATTTTTTTTCCCCCCGAAAACCGTGACAGCTATGAGGTAATGTGAGAAAGTACGGTGCAGATGGGGAGGCCACAGAGGGCGACCTAAAACGGCGCATGCGCTTTGGATGATGGGTAAATAAGGCTTCATACACACACTCAGAATATGTAATAGGCCTAATTATGACATTTCCACGGCCGCAATGGTCACGCGAAAGCGCCTTAATATTACATTATACCAACATTGCCCGTCTTGTTAAATTTCAGAGTGACGTATTGGAATAAATGCTTTGCTCCATTCCCACTTCTACACTTGGCCTAAATTCTTAGGTTGTATTCTGTTTTTATTGTGATGCGTGGAAATTATTTGTGCATGATTCTCCATTGCACCAAAAACATGGACGCTGCGTAGCCTGCTATATAGAATACACGTACGTAAAACAGGCCTACACCTCTGCTTATAATAATGTGGGCCTTGGTCAAGTGTGTTTGAGAAGAAGGTGCCGTGGAGAATATTTGGAATTAAGAGTGACGAAATAATAAAGGCTTTCAGCATTTTTACTTTTCACGAAATGTATTATTCTAGCGATAAAATTAGCGCGACTGAAGTATATTATTCATCTGGTATGCGACAGACACATGTAATGTTTTATTCCGGAATTGCAGTGTAATAATGTTGAGCAGAACACAGGTTGTCACTAAGTTAAACACTACGATTCTTGTGACAAAACACTGAAAACACACATGCAGTTGATTGTTTAATTAAACGGTCTTATCCCTTAATAATTACGCGGTGGCGTAGTTCATTGGGGCAATGAGTTGCACGCCGAAAAGTCGCGGGTTTCATTTCCGATGGGCTCATGGCAATTTTAAATCTTTCCAGCTGCACTTTGGCCCCGAGGCCGACTCAACATCTAATAGAAATGAGTACCAGGAATGTCTTGTAGGGTCAAAGGCAGCCCGTGCATATGGCTGACAACCTTACCCAATTTATGTGCCGACTGTCTAGAAATTCTGAGAACTTCTACCTCCTGGAGCCTTATGGGAATTTCCAGGCCTGTAAAGGGATAACTTTTTACCCCATAATAATACCTTATAGAATTTATACGTTTATCATACATGTATAAACAGAGTAGCTACTGTTTAGAATGTAAACGGCTAGGGGGGCGAGGAAAGTAAATGGAGAGAGAGAAGAAGAGAATGAAATAAATTTTGTTTACGGTGAACAAAGAGAAGTGATGGTAATGCAACTCTCCTGGTTTTCTGGGCTGATGTTATTAAGATGATGGTCTTGTATGTTTTAATACTCTGTATAATAAACAGAGTAGCCCCTTAGTCAATCGGATTATAGGGAGGTACTGGTGGTCCGGATTATCTGGGAATGCGGACCACTGAGTGGAAACTCCGTAGTGTCGGTAACATAGAAAGGATGATTATTCAGTGCTAAAGCAAAACCCTTTAAAGCGGAAATACTGTACCTAACATTGCGCGGTAATAATAATAATAATAAGAAGAAGAAGAATAAATCGATGTTTATTAACGTGTAAGCTTAACAGCAAGGATGCCTATTATGAAGCCAGCACGAAAAAAGAAACACAAATACAAAAACAGCACAAATACACAAACACTAAACAAACAAACAAACAAACAAAATAATAAAATATAATATTGCAGGAAAAGATATATAAAAGTACTGGGGCAAAACCGCTACACTCTGAAGAAACACAGATAAGTTAATTTGAAAAATGTCCCAGTTCAGCGCAAAATCTGTTTTAAAGAAGTAACGGGCTTCGTAAATATATCGGTGGCTTTGCACACGCAGTTAGCAGCCGTAACACATCTCGCTGTCGGAGAGTTTTTACAAATAGCAGTGAACAGATAATAATAATAATAATAATAATAATAATAATAATAATAATAATGTGATATGATAATCAGTTCAATGGGGAACAGCGTGCCACCAGGGGATCTGGATTCGTTTCGGAGGGACATGCTGTCTTGATTTTTAAGGTGACTTATATTTAGCTGAATGACGAAACATATAGGCAGCGTGAAAATCCGTAAGGTCGTTATTCCAGACGCGGTAATCTTCGAATGTAACAGAAGCTTCCAGTAAACTATATCATAATAACAAGGCACAGTTCTGAGAATGTCATTGCAAACAATCGGCACGTCTTTGATTTTCAATACACTTGTTGACACCTAAAATAACTGTGGTAGTAAATAAGCCAAATAAAGGCTTGCGAACAGTAATAAAATGTGACTTCGCTGGAAGTCAAACAGTTCTATACGAAGAACAAGCTTTTGTACTGTGGGTAACTGGAAACCAATTTGCATTGTTCCGGTCTCTCATTACAGTGGAGATTTTGTTTTTACCGCTGTATGAAGTAGCCCATTCGTCACAGAATTGAAATAAAAGAAAGGCCCCAGCAGCTCTATGTGTGCTTATTCAAATAAAACGTGATATTAATATCCCACAGGGCGGCGATTTTTCTCAGTAGAATATTCGACAACGACGGAATTTTGGATTGAATATGAAGTTACTGTGATACGTCACACACACACACACACACACACACACACACACACACACACACACACACACACACACANCACACACACACACACACACACACACACACACACACACACACACACACCAGATACTGCACACAGAAATGATTAAATAAATTCTAAAAGATTTTGACGATGGCATATAGTATTGTGTGGTGATGGGTTTATGGACTTTATCCCTCGTTCGAAGAGTAAAATATTAAAATTAAAAATTAAAATCACGACGTTTCGGGAGCTGGCTCTGCTTCCGTCCTGAGGTGAATGGAGGGGAAGAAGAGAAGAACACCCGCTCAGTTGGGCCTCTCTGGAGTGATGGAGGTTAGCTCTGTCTAAGGGGCCCAAATAAGTGGGTGTTCTTCTCTTCTCCCCCTCCATTCACCTGAGGACGGAAGCAAAGCCGGCTTCCGAAACGTTGTGGTTTTAATTTTTTAATATTTTTAATATTTTGCTCTTCGGACGATCGATAAAGTCCATAAACCCATCACCACACAGAAATGATTAAGCCCTCAGCTGTCTAGGGGCAATTATTCTTAAATATTAGAACACTGTTTACCATATTTATGGTTTATTTAACGACGCTTTTAGTGTGTGACGTTGAGTAGCGTCGAAAGGAACGAAGATTCACGAGTAATATGGGCCTATCAATAAGAATGCGATGGAATTTCTTTTGTTCCCATTTAAGGGACCATCGCGGAATTGATTTGGAATTTCCGAAGAAAATCATGAAAGAATTCACAAAAATGGCTTGTCTCCGGAGATCCGTGTCCCTTAGAAGCTGCAGAAGGCTGCTGCTAAAATCCACGGCCATCTGCTCCTGCATGCCCGGATGCAGACGTGAGGACCTGCTAGTGCCCACCTGCACATTCATTATAAACTGATGCTGCAGAAGAACAATGCCATGTCGATAAAAATTGCGGACGACTGTTGATTTTTTGATTTCACGAAGTCATTACGAGTAGCTCCTGCTTCTTTTCTAAACTGTGTAACAGGCAGAAAAATTAGTACGGGAGAGATGCTGCAGGACCCCTTGACACAAAGGCAATCTTCAGAGATATGTTGTGGCCACAGGCCTTGTATTTACTGCAGGTGTTAAAGATGGAGAAAGCGCACTAAACCGTCAAATGGCCCTATCATTCTGTAGCCGCATTAAACCTCGTTCGTGTTCAGAATCTTCAGCACCGTCATCCACATTATTCTGTCTTCTTGGTTTGACGTCAGGACTGCCCTTTTTCTTGTTCGTTCTGCTGCTTCGAACACGAATTTTTCTCCTCCTCTACGAAGTTAGTCATTCTTATAAAATGTTTTTCACTGTGTAATTCTGTTATCGGGAAACGGGCAGTGATGAATAAGACGTATCTCGTGTTTTATTACCTTATGAACGGCAAAGAATGACGTACATATCAGCCATATCTGTGAATATGTGTCCCAAACGGTGTTTAGCACAGAACACCGATTGGACTGGCAGTTTGACACTGGGACTGAACGCTGCGTAGAGAGCGACATCGTGTTTTAAACATTAGAGAGAGTTACTGGTGGAGACAGTTTTGCAATGCATGTGCAGCCATCGCGCAGGCTCGGTACTGATGATTTCACTGTTGTCTTGATGTCATTAGCATGGACATGATCATTCTTCCCCTCTTTCACTTTCTTACTACCTGTATGAACACAGCTTTCAGAGAGATGGCGAGTACAATGTAAAATGGAGTGTTAGAACAGCGTCAGCACACGGGGAATCTTAAACCTGCCAAGACGGAGCGATATAGATTGTTGTTTAATGCTGTTCCCAGATGCAGTTTGAAGCAGTATTGTATGTTTTATTGTATATATTCGTACTATGAATTTTTATCATATTCATGTATTTGGAACTCACGTCCATCTAGTGCCAAGCTTAGGAATGAACGGCGTTTTACCGTAGAGGTAATCCGGACCATGCAATTTGTATTCACAACGATGAACCTAAAACAACGATAAAAATAGTAATATCTCTAATTTTTAAGTTAGTCACGCCATTGTGTATTTTGTAAGATAAAAGCATAAAATACCGTCAACACTCATAAACGTTTGTATTATTAATTGCGGTCGAAAATTATTGCAACAGTGAATAATACAAAAACATCGGATGTGTTTACTGTATTTTGTTATTTTGTAGTAACATCTGTGTAGAATAGGATTGTAGGTTTGAAGGGTTAACATATAAACTCCTGTGTTAAACTAAATTAAGAAGCTAATTATGCAAAACTGAAATTGTGGTGGCACTAAAGTTGAAGTTTCAGTGATAGAGAGGCTATAGCTACTAATGCAAGAAATATATTCAACATTTTACATTAAATTTCCATTACAATTCCAATAGCGAGGTCGTTAGATGAATGCGCTGCTTTGCGTGTCTATGAAGCATGTCCTCATTAATCTGTTGGGAGAACAGAGGCACTAAACTTCTGCTGGCAGGCTCAATTCGATACGAGTTTCGCTATTTCTGACGAGTATAAAGCTCGCTGCTAACACCAAGTGCAAAAGGTTGCGCACTCTATATACTGCATCCTGAAGTTCATTGCAAAGTTTCGCATTTCTGAATTACTTTAGGTGTGAACAGTCTCATAATTAGGGGAACTACGATATATTGAGATTCAGCATGAATTTGATGCCGTGTATTCTGGTACGTAGGCGCTAATATTTCGGAGGAAATTTGTGACATAGTCTTCAGGGCAGAAGAAGGTTTTATGGGATCTAATACCGTCTAATCAGGTGAAACCTACTCAGAAGGCAGAGGCAAAAATTTTTTTTCGAAATTCTCGGATAGGTCTCAAAAAGAGCACCGTGAAACCTTAGCGTTACGTGAGCCTCAGTATACTGATGTACGTTGGTCGAGTGTGTGGGACATGTGTGTTGGGGTATGAATAACTTTATTTTATAATTCATATCTAGATTACTTTTGCCTTGTTTCAGAGGTACTCAGAATCTCATCTGGAAGATTGCCTGTACTTAGTGAGATTTCTTATGATTCTTCGCAGGCCGTGTAAGCGAAAACCGTTTCAATTTACTATCATCTGTCGTTGCACCTTCCGACGGTAAAAATCTGACCTACCTGCGGCCGTTGTTTGAATCGTAAATAAATAAGTACAACATTTAGAATAGTATTTGGGACACTTCGTCCATTGTCACATGTTAACATCTGTGAAAGTACGTGAGGCCTATCATTTGTCACTGTTTTATGGTCATTACACTAAGGTATTTGGGACTGTACGTTTCGTAGTTTTGCTTTTGTGTAATTATACCTTACAAGTGTATTTTTCGTCACCACTTTGTTGTCGTTACACTAAGTTACACACCTGAAATTGACATGCTTCTAAGAAAATTCTTAAATATACATACTACAATAAATTTATATTCTATCAGTTGATAAAGGCCACCATCAAACACAGCTATGTTGGTGTGTAACACTGTGTTGTTGCTAACGAGCTACTTGTTTTGACCCAAAAGGGCCATCAGACTTTGTACTAAAAATGGAAAGGCAGTAAAAAGGTACTCGTACAAGATTAATTGGCCCTTTCGGGGCAAAAGCCATAACTCATTGGTAACAACGTATTGTTACACAATAAATATACATGCGTTTGATGGTGATCTTTATCAGTAAATTTTTTCATAATACAACAGGATATTCTGTATCAAATTAAGTTGACATTTTACTCTATTTTGTCGCACTAAATTTGAAACTCCTCTGTTTTAAACTGTTGTCGCGGATCAACTGGAAGCTTCGGGTGAAACTGGCTGAAGCTTCTTTAAGCTTCTGCTTCAGCCAATCACACGGGGCTGTGCTTACCGTCTGAATGGCCCAGCCACTAGATGAGGCAATTAGTTATAGAATCCAACTCAAGTATTGTTGAAGCGGGTGTTATACACTATGGCGCTCGAACTGCACGTCTCTCCAGGTAGCGATTAATACACATCCGTACTTAGCCCTGTATTTTACGAGTATTTTGTACAGTTCGAATCAAAATATGACACATTCTATTACTATTCTGTTGTCATCGGCTGTTCACAGCATTTCGGCTGTTGTGAACTATGACCCTCAGACGACGTACCCTTTGAAAGGGAGGCTTGGTGGGGCCCCGAGTCGGTATGGGTGTCTCGGAGAAGCAAAATTTTTTCCCCGGCACCAGAATCGATCTAATACTAGTCGGCCCTCTACACCGTATATAATGCATAATACAACCGCACAAAAGAAAACTTCAAAGTATAAATCGCGTTGTTTTATTTAATTATCTGAAAAATAAAGCGAATCATTGTACATTTAGTTTCAGGCCTTCTGGGAATCTGTTGTGGCATTTACCAACTTTGCCTTTGATTGT
The DNA here is from genome assembly GCA_013340265.1 of Coptotermes formosanus. NCBI lineage: Eukaryota > Metazoa > Arthropoda > Insecta > Blattodea > Rhinotermitidae > Coptotermes > Coptotermes formosanus. The sequence goes on from BLKM01000844.1 coordinate 1,219,716, forward strand.
GTGTTCATTGAGGGCGTTATGATTTGCTCGTTTTTGCAGATACAGCCTTATCCTGCGCGACGTTATTCTTCCGTGAAGCGCCACAGGACGTAGAAGATGTAGCCAGTGTGTGAGTTAAGCTGCATCATGACACAGCTGACGTTTGGGGAAGTTGAAGAGTGGTTAGACGCCCACCCAGATCTCTGCCAGGATTATTTTCTACGCAAGACAGATCTCTCTGCCATCAACGGATGGTTGGTGTCTCACGGTTTTCTGACCATCGACGACTATGTCACTTGCAGTAGTCGAAGAGGTTCCGGATCTTCCCAAGGAGGAAGCAGTGGCACTAGCCCTAACGGGGGAAGTGCCTACTTCAACAGCACAGGGGTGGCTCACGAGGACTCCTCCAGCCTCGTGCAGAACTCTGTGAGTCAGCAAATGCAGATCAGTTCTTCAGCGTCCAATTCAATTACTATGAATGGGAATCACAAAAGGAACAACTCTAAACGATGTCTCCGACATGATTTTGCTCGGTCTAAAAGCCGAAGTGTGTTCAGAACACACGAGGTCATTGGTGCATGCAGCAGTATGGAACACCCTGGAACTTCTTCGAGTCGGCGCTCATCGCTCAAAGATATGCGCAAGTAAGTTTCAGCGTTGATTTCCTCTCCTTGTACGGATTGCTGTAGTTTAGAATAGAATGTATAGAAACCAGTAGTTAGCAGTTGAGACATGTTACTTTTAACATGTGCCACTTTTTATCAGTGTTACTCTGCGAAATAATTGCCGCGTTTTAATCGACTCTGCTGTTCTCATCAATAACTATGCTTTTCATAATTATAGCGAAGAAAGTTTAATAAATTGGCCGCTCGTGGTATTTAGACCAAGAGGTGAGAATAATATTAAAGCGTATCTTAAAGACGTAATATATGAGATCGCGGGTGGAATTTAACTGGTCTAACATAGGGTTCATTTTTGGACTCCTGTGCATTTGACAATGAATGCTGTGTCTCCATAAAATTTAAGTAAGTTATTTTCTCGCTGGATGCCTAGCAGCTTCTGAAGAAGGAGTATGCTCAATTTGATTAAGTAATCAGTTAATTAGGGTCTCCTTCCCCTCATCAATATACAGCACAAGTTGACATGTGCGACATTTAGGATATGAATTAGTCCCTTCTCATCTGGCGTCACTTTCCTCTTTGCAGGGAAACTTTATGTTGATAAGAATAAGCACGGAGCGTGCAAAGACATAATAGTTGGATACGTTCATAACTTTACACTCTGTTGTTTGTGCATAAACATTTCCAGGCCACCCGACCTCCCTCCTTTAACTTCCCCTTCACTGACACAATAGAATTACTTTCCCTTGAGCCGTCAGCCTGGGAGGGTCACAAAAGGGGTCAAGTGAGCTTGTTCTGCCTCTTTAATGAACCTCTTAAGCACGAAGACTGACCTTTATTTACGTCAGACACACTTTCACCTGCACACCGTCAAGTACTGTAACGCTACTGGAGTGACTTTTCTCAGGATGTCTTAGTTCCAGTTTCCCATTATTTTATCAAATGAAACGTAAAAAGATCGAAATTTTGAAGGAAGTACAATAAGAAATTCAAATACATATGTTTACGAAGAAATTAAGAACACTTTAAAACGTTACCATTCAAAACATTAATCACCAGCAAATGCACAAAGATGGTTATATCGTCAATCGTAACACATTCCTACATGTTTCGACCCTGCAGGGCCATCTTCAGGAAGAGTTTTGCTTTACCGTTATACTAGGGTCGCACTTTACATTTGAGTGAGAATGTGCTGTTGACTGTCAACTGCGTTGTTTTTTGGAGGCGTGAAATCTCCGCGGTCCGGGCCGGTGAGGCAGTACACAGTCAACAGCACATTCTCACTAAAATGTAAAGTGCGACCCTAGCGTAACGGTAAAGAAAAATTCTCCCTGAAGATGACCCTGCAGGGTCGAAACATGTAGGAGTGTGTTACGATTGATGATGAAACTCTCTTAGTGCATTTATNCTGGCCTCACTGGCCCGGACCGCGGAGATTTCACGCCTCCAAAAAACAACGCAGTTGACAGTCAACAGCACATTCTCACTCAACTGTAAAGTGCAACCCTAGTGTAAGGGTAACGAACACTTCTCCCTGAAGATGACCCTGCAGGGTCGAAACATGTAGGAGTGTGTTACGATTAACGATATAACTCTCTTTGTGCATTTGTTGGTGATTAGTGTTTTGTATGATATAGTGCACGGACATGGAATTACCATTCATTTCAGTACATTTTGTAAGTCTGACTGCCAGCTGAAAATATTTAAATCAACTCACGTTCACTTTAATTTTGCCATTATTTTAATTGGTTGTAGACTTGGTCACTCACACTAGTGAAGAATATAGATACAATATGTTTGAGAACAAAGAGATGTGAAGAAAATATGGGGCCCACAACCTCCTGTTCAAGGGCTGCCGGTGGTCTTTCACGGGAGTAAAGCCGTCGGGGCGTGAAAATGTCCACTCACCTCCATCTAGCGTCGAAGTTAAGAATGAGTGAAGCTATACGCCTTCTTCCCTATATGCCTTTATGGTGTGGACAGGGATAGATTTAAAGAAAAATCATAGACTTTATCCTTTATGAATCAAGCCTATAAAGTAGATGATTTAATCAATTATGGCTAGCTGATGGGGCAAGTAACGATCATAGGACAGATTAGATATTTATACAAAATATTAAGTGATAAATCTTAACGGAAAAGACCACTTTGGAAAACAATCATAGATGGAAGTACTAGTAAAATGAGTCTTAAACAAATAGGGAAAGAAACTGCCGTTTTATTTCCTTTTTTACCCAGTAGGACCACTTAGCTGTATTGTGTATAAGCCGTAATATCTCTTCGCCTTCTGTTAATGATCGGTAAATTCCTGGCCAGCTAACCTCCATGCAGTTAAGCAGAATGTCAGAGAATAAAGGTCTAGTTCCAATGCCTTTTGTGTTAAGGCAGGTCAGGTCACATAATATCACAGGCTGTCTTATTTTGCAGGTACACGTCCCTACGGCCCAACTCTATCAACATGCTGTCTCTTATTTTGCAGGTACACGTCCCTACCGCCCAACTCTATCAACATGCTGTCTCTGCTCATCGAGTCCAAGATTAGACTCCCTCCGTGCGCTCCCGCGCCAAACCGCTCTGCCAAGCGGGAGCTGTTGAAGGCCCAGGGTGAGAGGGAATTCTTCCTGGGTATCGTCCGAGACGTGGCGACAGATCTGGATCTCAAGTCTCTGTCGCAGAAGACGGTGGATAACCTCGCCGTGCTGTTGGATGCTGATGGTGCTTCCTTGTTCCTGGTGGACGGACCGCGTGGAGGGCGCCAGACACTTGTTTCTAAGGTAAAAATTTTCTGCTGCACAGAGTAGTAAGACAGTAAGTCAGTACTTGCGTGCTGTACATGTAGCATAAATATTGCTAGCACGTTTAAGAATATTTGTCAATGGTACACATTTCTGTGACAGCTCGACAACAGTGCAAACGGAACCCATTGTAGCATTTCCATGATAAACAGAACACTTTTTTTTGTTGACAGTTATCTGCGCCAAAAACAATAAAACGGAAATGTATTCTTGCGTTTCCATGGAAACATTGGCCAAGCGAACGCATCACAATATAACATTGTACGTACTTCGTACATTGTCTGTCCTACTGTGAATCACGTAGCTTAATTTAAACTTGAAGCGGTTAACCCTAATTTTTTATTTGACTTTTTAAAACATATTTCCTTACCTGCTGCGACAAAGAATATTTGAAACGACACTAACTTTCTCCGTATTTTGAACTACTAAAATATACTTTTAACTTTGTCTTTAAACCTGCAAATTTTCTTCTATCAATAAACACGTAAAAACCCAGTTTAAGCATATTAATAAAAAACTTATTCATTTTAGAGTGGTGTATATTACTTATAATTTAATTTAATGTGTGTTAAATAGTAAAAAATATGTATAATAGGTAGATACCTTTATCTAATAAGCGAATTTGTTGGTGTTTAATACATTTTTGTTGATACTTGCATTTCACAATTTGTTGTTGCAGGTAATACCGCTCCCTGAAATACAAGATTCTCTGAATTTTCTTTGCATAACGTGCCGAATACTAACAAACCGAGTACGCCTATTTAATGAGGCAGCAGTTTGGTAATACGTTGTATCTTGAGTCCCCTGATGTACAAGCAGTAATAAGATATTTGTTTACTAGCTTCGTAGAAAACAGTCATTCTGTACAAGTCGATAGTCGTTGGGTTGCTCAAGAAATTCTCTGCCAATTACAGCTCACTGTCATATTAATAAGATCACGATGGGTTATCATATCCTCAGCCATACGAATTGAGTTCATGTCAGGGCACACTCATTTTTTAATATATTTTTAATATTGCCTTTCTCCTCAAACCTAATTCTGTCAAGTCATCTGCTACCTTCAGGTTTTCCGACTGAAGTTTTCTACCCATTTTCCTTTTCCTCGTGCCTCAACGATTTCATCATCTTTGAGCTGATTACTGTAACCATATGATTGACAGTCCTTCTCAGGTAATTCCTTCAACCATATTAGCATCCCCTCTGTCTTCCGAATCCCCAATGTTAGTCGTGCGTGAGAACTTTTCAAGTTTGAAAGCTCAGCCTGTGTTATTTGTGTAGGATGAGAACAATAATATTTGCTTATTGTAGTGCAAATTTGTATTTATACGGCTTCGAAACTTTGCTGTGTATTGCGTATAATTCAGGAGGCAGAAATCCCTCTCTTTATCATGCGGTTTAAATGGAAACCCACACTTAATATTGCTGCAATAGACCGTGTGCTACAGAGTGTTTGTGTGCAGAGCGTGTTTAGAGTCTGCGATACACAAAAAGTATTCACAGAGAGCTACATATACACTAAACCCGGCAGTATGATGTAATATATGGTTCAGGATTAGGATCAAACTGGGAGGAATTTGCTTTTAGAATTGAAACTGACGTCCACCAAATTTGTTGCTCTTGATGAAGTATGATTTTTTTAATTGACGCGTTACTGTACCGGAAGCTAGCAGCAGCCGTATATAGTCTGTGGGAATATGGCAGTAACGTGACCCGGAATAAAGTTTCCTGTGTCTGAATTTATGTAGTTAAATGAACGGGGAATTTACAGGCAGGGAATATTATCAAAGACTTTGCACAGGGTTTTATGTGTGGGTTGGGACATGTTAAATCATTATGGCTGACTCCGGAGACGCAATTAAATATCTGCTTACTCAAAAAAATGTAGCAAAATCTTACTTTATGTCTTTCCCATTGCCTTAACCTTTTAGGGTAAAATGTAATCAGTTACACCTCCCAATCTGTGTGGATTAAATTCGTAAATAAATTTATATGAAGATACTGAACTGCCTTTAAGAAATAAAAAAAACATCGGAATCAGAATTTTATGGAGATATCACCATTACCTTGAAATTGCTACAAAATTGAATTGACATAAACAGAAATTATATGACGCATGTGTAGATTGCCTCACTGGTAAAAGAGTAAAGTTTTCCTTGACCTTTCCAAGAAGGCTCATAAGGGGAGTGGAGGTACAGTTCCACTCATTTTTAACCTCAGGACTACATGGATGTAGTTGCTCAGCCCCATTCCCCGGGCGCTTTATCCCTGGATAAAAACCTGGCACCTATGGAATAGGAGACTGTGTAGTCCGTAGGTGTTCTGAAGGAGACAAAACTCTGTGGCTTAACCTTTTAAAGCCTAGCGGTAACTTTACATACCACCAGGTTTAACATTAAAAAATTCTGCGTGGTGCACACATTGCGTTCATGTGTTTTGTACGGATCTCAGAACAAACAGCAACTTTTGCCTTATAAAACATTAAGAGAATGGTTTTTATAACCGAAGTGGAGAGTGTTTACAGCGCGGTACGCATTGAGTCCTTATATAAAACAGATAGGCTTCGTCTTTAAAGGGTTAAACAGCTGAGATTTCATTGTGACAAGCTGTGACCCATTTCCCCCGCAAAACCTTGTTTAGATTACACGCTTAACAAAGGTGTCGGAGAAGTTGCCGCACGACGACGGCGATGTCATTGAGTTCTCCCAGATATTTTTCTGTCTCTTTCCTTCTGTTTGTAAGTAGATAATATTAGAACACTTACCTGTGAGCCAAAACTTGTAAGTTAGAAGAATGTTTTTGGATTAATGATACTGACAGGGTAATGTGGCCGAAGAGTGAAATAAACTTTCTGCTCAATATTCTGTAGAGTTTTAGGATTTGTAACATAGTGCATAACGGCCGTGTAAAGGTAGCGTCTCATCGGTAATTCTGACAAGGCCACAGAGAGTTAATCCTTAATATACAAAGGCAAGAGTGTAAGAGAGCAGTGGGTAACTTGAGACGAACATGGACAAGCCTGTTACTGTAACAGAGCGGACTTGAAGCTGCAAACATTATTACACATTTAGCTTTATAAAAAGAAGAAGAACGGGGTATGTAGCGTGACTGCATGAGGTAATAACTTTAAACAAAACATCTTATGAAGTCCATAAGGAAAGTACTAGGTACTTTATACTAAAATGAACATAAAGTGAATTCATCTAGCTTAATGAGAGCGTCCTCTATGGGGACTTGCTGAATAAGATAGTGAACCTGTCAGCTGCATAAACGTTAGGAGAAATGACATACCTCTCGAGTCACTCAGCTACTGTCTACTACTAGAAAGGAAATCTCTTTCATGTAAATAATTTGTTAACGTAATACAATTATATGGAGGCATGGATGTCAGTCTCTTGTGAATGTTGTGTGTTGCCAAGTAGACACCTCTGAGACGGGCCGATCCCTCGTCCAGAGGAGTTCTACCGAGTGTGATGTGTCTGTATGTAATCTCGAAACCTCAAAAATGAGGGGCCAAGGCCCGAGTAAGGCTGTTGCAACACAGCAAAAAAAAAACTATTCCAATATGTAGTAGCCTTAATTCATTTTTGCAAATATATATGCACAAGAGTTTGTACATTATTAAATACCCTGTCGTAGTAACCAAATGCCTGAAATTTAAACACAGTCCGAGCTCCCCTAAAATACGTTTGCCCACGATTCTCTTTGCAGTGTGGAGAACGATACACCTATTCGTTGATCTACTTATTGGAATGATATTTTTCGATAGGTATTCGATGTGCACAGTGGGGTAAGCAAGTTCCTGCTGCCTGGAGGTGCCGGAGGTTCGGCGGATAACGAGATCCAAGTCCCCTGGGGAGTGGGTGTCCTCGGTCACGTTGCTGTGACAGGGGAAACAGTTAACATTCAGATAGCCTGCGAGGTGAGCATACTGAAACATGGTGTCAAAGGGACGAAGGATGTGGAAAGCATTGTAACATGGACTTCACAGCCACATGATCAGGAGTTCAAAAACCTTAGTGCATTGCTTTTACATTTACTTCGAGGGATAAAGTCGAATTTCTTGTTGTTAATTTTATCCCCTTGGAAAAAATGTATTTATTATAATTACGCTTGACGGATATTACAGAACTGTTTCTAATTAAATGAATAATTACGTGTAGCACAGTTCATCTTGAGAAGCTGGTAGTTGCTCAGCTATCCAAGAAAATTTCTACATTTTACGGATTTTGCAAGTACCTTGTCTCTTCCACAAGAGCCCAATCCTAGTCATATCCTGAATCGGCTTAGTCTGGTTCACAACGTCAGATATTACTTCCTGAATATACGGTCTGAGAATTTTGCGGAAGCCGGGTATAGCTATGATGCGAGTAATATGCATTCTGGGCTGCCGCCGTTGTAATGCCTTTTGAAGTTAGGGGCGGAATCAATAGAGGCATGCGACGTACATGAAGAATCGGGGTAGACGGAACTGCATCTTGAACGAGCGCCAGTCGTATAAAGAAGAGATGCAGGCGGGACACAGGGCCATCTGTATTCTGATGGAATTCGGATGACGTAGACAACCGAACAGAATGCCTGGTAATTCAGGGATTACTACCTAAAAATTAGGTTTGCGTGGAAGGTAATTATTTTGTTAATGCCCATGATAAACGTGACTGTACATTTTGAAGTCAGAATATTTATCCGAATCACTAGTATCCACTTAGTATAATCCAGCGTGTCATAACCCAAACACATTAATATGAAACTTCAGTTTTTAGCAATCTGTGTATATGTAACTTTCGCGCTGTTAAAAGCGACAAAATTATCTGCAAAAAATATTCAGAAGAGAAGCCAGGATCTTTACAATTTGGTCAACTGCTTTTGTTGCTTTCGAGAAATAAACATATTCATATTTTTCTTTCTAACGTTCTTATAATACAGAGTAAAATTACTCTATTTTAGGGGGAGGGAAATCTTACAATTCCCAAGATGTAATAACTGTTTCTTGAAGTCCTTCGTCTTTAAGAAGAAAACAAAGTGGGATACAAAGGCAAGATCGCAATGAATTATCAGAAGAGAAATTTTATTTCAAATTAGCCTGAAGAATTAACATGCTCCTGTGTTATGCGTTTTTCTTTGTTTTTAACATCTGTAAACAAAGAAGCAACGCGCAGTATGGAAACAGAGAAACTGTTCATAATACAAGACAAAGAAACGAACCATTGACAGTATCGAGACAAATGATCATCACTCATAATACAAGAACACTAATCACCAACAAATGCACAAAGAGAGTTTTATCATCAATCGTAACACACTCCTACATGTTTCGACCCTGCTGGGTCATCTTCAGGGAGAACTTTTTTCATCGTTACACTAAGGTTGCACTTTATATTTGAGTGAGACGTGCTGTTGACTGTGTATCGCGTTGTTTTTGGAGGCGTGAACTCTCTGTGGTCCCAGCCTGCAGGC
>BLKM01000844.1:1228937-1273348 GCA_013340265.1 Coptotermes formosanus
CACAGTCAACAGCACATCTCACTCAGCTATAAAGTGCAACCTTAGTGCAACGATAACAAAAAAGTTCTCCCTGCAGATGACCCAGCAGGGTCGAAGCATGTAGGAGTGTGTTAGATTGATGATGAAACTCTCTTTGTGCATTTGTTGGTTATTAGTGTTTTTTATAATATAGTGCACGGACATGGAACACATTAAATCACTCATAATATCAAAACAAAGACATGTGTTTAATATTTATGACTTTTGTCGGAAAAAGTCACGGATATATCAAAATGAACTCAATATAAATGTCGTATTTTAGAATTTTATATTCAATTTCTGTTGTTTCTTGGATTATTTCTGTTACGGTTAAGAGAAAGCTATTTTTTATTTCTTCAGTGTGAACATATAATTAAGGTAACCATCTCAATGAATAGAAATCTGAAAACAATACATATTTTCATTAAACGTATTTCATTTTTGCGAAAACAAAGTCAAACTGGGCGTCAAAATTTGATAGAAACGTGGAATAGTATTTAAAGGGATGTGAATTATTGTAATTCGCTGTATTATGAACCGGCTGCTTTTGTTGACAAACGCTGAAGATCTTGTGTGAGAAGAACTATTAAAGGCGATGGAAATGAGCAGTATTTTATACGAATAACGAAAATTATGTCTGCATTGAGAGTAATAAGTAACTACAGACCATAAGTGATAATGCAAATTGTTACGTTGCTATATCTCCAATAATTTTTCTACGTAACAAGCAGTTGGCTATATGGTATAACCTCCATCATTTATGGAAAATCCTATACAAAATTCGCCCTGCAGACTTCGTAATAGGCGTATAAGAGCAGAAAATCAAAACAATCTCAGTTTGTTCTTGGACTGGTGGATCCTGAAGGTGGAAAGGATATTCGTTTCCGAATTACAGTAATTATTTACGAACTGACATGTTTAAAATCACACATAATCTGAATCTTCATTAACACTGCCCTTAGAATCTCAAATATCGAAAAAATGAAAAGTTTGGTACATTAAGACTTTGAAAAACTGGTCCTAAAAGTATCTATTAAAGTGGAGCTTGAAGATTTAGGATCGGACATTGTGGACTGGATTTAGCTGGCTGTGATTAATGTCTAGTGAGGGGCTCTTTTGAATAAGGCAATGGAACTTCAGGTTCCATTGTAACTTCCTGAATACCTGAAGGACTGTTAGATTTATAAGGACTCTGCTGTATGGACTTAATTATTTATGTGTTAATTAGTTAGCTAATACATTGAGAATTAACGTAAGAATTGTAGAAGTAAGTAACTTTAGAAATATTATTTTAAAGCAGATAGATAAAAACAACGTCCAAGTTCGGATGACAAAACGTCATGACATCGGTGAGTACAAATTTTTAGCTCAGCAGCCTTCAGTTGGTTGTGTTTGGCGGAGGCAGCCTTACAGAATATTTACATTTGTCGGTATTCATCTTTATCAGCCGTATTCAGCCGTATCCCTATTTACTCTAGAAGCGAGTATTACCGAAAATAATATACCCTAGACGAGCCGGAACCTAATCGTGTACATTGTGATGTACATTTATGCCTAATACTGCAAGAGCGAAACATATCCTCCGTTATACAGGGATGTTTGTTTAAAAATTTCGGGACGGTCTTTAGAAAGAAAGACTTTGGTGTCTGCGTGCTGACTACAAATTTCTGCCGCTACTGAGATTTTTTACTTTTACCAAGTTTAAGTAATTATGCTGTAGGCACAATTGAAAATAATTAATCCATCAGTTAAACAAAGTTTTCTTGCAAACGTAATATTTTTCGGGTAATGAAGAAGTGCACGGGCTTTTAGGAGCCCAAAGTTTTAATTAACCGTGTTTAATAAGAGCCTGGCTTGGAGCCTTCTGCGAATTCAATCGGCTTTTAACATCTTACACTTCGTGTTTAACATCAATTTCAGTACTGTCCTTCCTTACCTTCATAGATCTCCCAACTGACGTCTTACCAGCGCGCTTTCCGACGTAACAAATTGTACACAGGGTAAAAATACAAAGGATGAACACTGTAATGTTTTTTTCACTGTGCAATTTCTCCGTCTTCTTTTAAAATCCTCCTCTTGCCTCTGAGCGCTGTGCCAGGTACGGGTGGCCTCTTACACTTTAACATAATTTGCTTCAGTTTTGCTTGCATTCTACAGTAATTATTCTTTTGTCCCTTTCTTTGTGATTTAAATGTCAAGTCCTTTCCCGTTACTTACTTCGTTATATGGAATCCGCAAAATTCCAAGGGCCTTTGTTACTTTCCACGACTTGCTGTTCTTTTAGGGCGAGGATTTGTTACCTCTCTTCAACCTCAAGTTAAGGGCCGTGCCTTTTTGGATCTCTGCTAGTCACTCTTTAATGTAAACTTAGGGATCTGTCATATGTATCGTGCAAGTAATGCAAATGTCCTAATCTCAATTTTTCTGGCTCCAACTGAACAAGAATAGCCTGCCAAAAGCAGCTGTGATTTGTTAGACCATTTATGTACGTAGTCCTATATATATGTGATATGACCTGCAGTCGTTGCATAGGAGTCATTACTGTCAACATCTGCAAGTTCGTGCCAGTGCTTCAGACGGTATTCCAATCTCTACATTTACGGACAGAAATTACCACTATCTAGCAATACTGCCTATTCTAGCAAGACTTTATTCTAGAAATGTTATATTTACAATAGTACATATCCAATAAAATCGTGGTTCCAGAAGGTCAATAAGGTTATGTGTCATGCACGAGCGGGTTTGTAGAAGGGTTATGTTTAGAAATCTTATCAAGAAAGAGGGACGTGTGAAATATTACCTCGAAATTTCAGTGATGGTACATAGGCCTTTTAACGTGCGTACGGAACAGGTTATTGCCCTCCCAGAGGCCTTAGTCACTGGCACTGTCCAAAACATTAGCCGGCAGAGGCGTAAAAGCGTAATTCGATAATGTGTACCTATTTTCACAACTTCTGTAATAACAAGAGCCAGTGCGTGTTTGTTAATTTGCGCTTACAGAGGACGTAGACCTCGGAAAAACTGTTGGAATAACGCATGAGGCATAAAGGCAGATGTTTTCATTATCGTTTTACAGTAGCTTGACTAAACCCTTTTAAAGCAAAAGAGCTTGGTGGAAGGAAGGTGGACAAAAACTACTATGGGACGAAAAAATGAAAGTGATGAGAAAGGAAAACGAGAGAAAGGATAAAGTCATTACAAGTGCAAGTGACGAAAGGCGACGAGGAGGTTTCCCTTTGAGATTACAAGTAGCATAACCTTAACTTCTACACAAAACATTATGAATTTCTAAACATGAAAGCCACTTTGCGTAACAAGCGACCTATATGTACAATATTTTTTATGGCCTTTGACTTTTATAACCCCTGAATTTATTTTAATTACATCGTGCCTTGGGTAAACGGGCTAAAAGTATGTTATTTCTATCTTGTTTGCTTTCCACGGGCCCGTGTTTTCGTCACGTCCGCTTGTACTTCAACTGACAGTTCCTCTGATAGAGCGGCAGTTTTCTAAACACACCTTCGAAGGAACGTTGATTGACTGAACTTTGCGTTTCAGCCAAATGACGTTCCTTGGAATATTCTCAGATTTAAAACTTCGAAGACACGTCATCTGATACCGAAAATAAGTTTCTTGGGCCCCACTTTTATCCAGTTTTGAACGCGACAAATTCTTTATGGTAATGCTGCATAGGAAAATGAATATAACTCTGTTAGGCCTGAATCCATAAAGGCCTAGTTGTGTCCATACGTACGGCCAATTTTAACATTAGGAACTCTGTTGATGTGTCACATACAATTCTGAAAATGAGCACCCCATATTTCTTTACAAAATTTTCACCTATTATTTTTCTAATGCGTGCACACTGTGTTGTCTGTGAGTTTTAGAACTGAATCTTTATATGTAGTGCAGGTTATCTTTGGCCCCCAAAGTTTTAAACTTTATCCATGACATCGCTTCCAGCAGCAGAACCTGCCTAAGACGCTACCAGGTGTTAACCGTGTTAAGACTGTGCCTACCTTTAAAGAAAATGAATGTGTACAACAAAACACGCCTGCACTGTTAAAGTGTGTCCAGTGATAGTTTAATCCCGTTTACACTTTGCTAAATTCTTCCTTTAAATTCATTACAACATTAGCTGCCGAAGTACTCCAATGTCTACAAAATAACTTTTCCTCTTCAGGTGTCCCAACCAAAATTATGTAATAATTTCTTATCTCATGCATTCGTTTTTCATTTCCTCAGCATCTGAGCCACCATACTGTGATCGCCGTAGTAAACTTTGTTGAAGAGTGCAGATTCAGGGTAAAAGTGGAGATCGGTACTTGTGTCTGCGTTTGTTCTAATGGTACTTGGTGCACTGTTACATTCGAGGAAACCACACCACTTCTGTCATCACGTTTCTTGAGACAACCAACTTCTCTCGCAGAAGTCGGAATTACGTTTGGATCTAAGGCTATGAAAATATTTTCTGGTCAGTCCTTATGTACATCCCTCCACTTACTGACTGGGCTATTGCAACCCAAAAATTCCACAGTTAGGGATTATTTTGTTTTGATAACACGGTAGTGTTAGTGAACGATATGTCACAGTTACATTAATGCTGTTTAACTTGATATATTAATATTACAATTGACAGAAACTCCTATATTGGCGTCATTATTTCTCAATTATCCAAGCAAGCAGTAGGCAGCATTATTTTCACAAACTAGTGCCTTTAATACAGCCTCTATAGTTCGGTAATAGTAAAGTTGGATTTTAACGTTCATCCACAACCGACTGGATCGTCATTTAACAGACCTACATCGGCAGTAGCTATAGTTATTTTGTACGCTTATTTTGTCCAAACGCTAGAAAGAACAAATTGCTTCATAGCTAGCTGTGACCTTTTTCCGCCTGCAAGATTTTGTTTCGACTACGTGCGTGGTTCAAGTGTCGGAGAAGTTGCCGTATCACCACGGCGACGCTGGTCAACGCCTCCAGCAGTCCACTTTCTTTCTTTCTTTCTTTCTTTCTTTCTTTCTTTCTTTCTTTCTTTCTTTCTTTCTTTCTTTCTTTTCACGGCTTGATGTCTTGTCTTAAGAAGCGTGAGCGCCGTCGCGTGTGTGCGATGCACTTCTCACTTAGAAATGAGATATCATTTACTCATTCTTTCTGTTCTAGGGGGACTGCACGAAAATTTGCCACACTGCCGCTGCGACCACATTGAGTCCTGCCAGCACGGTACTGTCGCTTGTTTTTCTTTCTACTTCCTTCTCTCCTTCCTTCAGTTTTTCTTTATTTTATCTCACCTGTACTATTTTTTCTTTCCTTCCTTCTTCATTCTGTCTTTCACACTTCCACTCAGCTTGAATACTGTAGAGATGTTCCTGCTGCTCTGCGTGTGCCTGTAGTGGGATGCAGGATTTGCCTTTATGTGCACTGTAATTACTTTGCCTCTTACGCATTTAATTCACCACGTGATTTTGTCCTCTAATTAACAAGAGTATCTGTTGGACGTGCAAGTTCTACAGTGCTGCAGCGCAAAACAGCCAAATATGAGGTGGAAGTGTACTATGCTGGTGATTTTAGGACCCGCGGTTCGACGACGAAGTGGACCGCATCACGGGATACCACACGGACTCTCTTCTTTGCATGCCCGTGAAGAACGCGTACGAAGAAGTTATAGCAGTGGCACAGGTCATTAACAAGAATCCCGACATCGATAACGGCCAGTTCACTGAGAAGGACGAGCAGGTAACGCATAAATTAACACGTAAAGAAGTGTAACTGAAGAAATTAAGTGAGAGAATTACACCATGGGTGGATTCATGCTTTGTGGCTTAGCTGTTAGCATTCCCATTCCACATTCGGAAGGTCTGAATTTTGGCCTAGCAAGAGCGTTATTGTTTGCACGCTGTATATGCAGAATGTGTCGGGGCAACTTCTGGGGTGTGCAGATATTGGTACTGCGGCAGAACAGCCCTTACCTTCCGATATATCACACACCAACACTGACTTATGGCATGTAACTGTAAATTACGTTTCTAATGCCGATATTCAACCGAAAAGAAGCTCTGTCCCTTGAATTTCATTATTATGTTCTAAGCATTTATTAAACAGGCCTAACTGAGAATAATGTTCAAACTTAGAACACAGAGGTATATGTCCCTTGTTTAATTGTATGGGCATTTCCGTTGTGTTTTTCTCCTAGCCCGTACACACCCATTATCTTTTGTACTATTAAACTGAGGGGCCGCCCCATTCCACTGGGATCACTGACAGGGAAATCGTGTTTTATCATAATCACAGGAAGTGTACAAGAGTTTTTAACTTTAATGAAAATCTTGAACTGGGTTATCCCGGTGTGTTGATACTATTCAAATTTAAATTAAGAAACCACAGTCGGACACACCACTATATACGTTTTCAGCACATTGTACCATTTAAAATCTGCCATAATATATGTATATATATGTATATCAGAACACAAGATTTATTAAAACTTATTATGTGTTAATGGTATTTGTACTAAAAATATAATTGTTAGAGTGTTAATAGAGAGAGGACAAGGAAGAGGACGAAAAGAAATATAAAATAATTTTTAAATTTTAATGACATTTGTATAATACGTAATTTATAATTGGTACACTGAGGGTTCTTTAAAAAATTGTGAGGTTGTCACGGCGATAAAATTTGATAATAAAGCTCTGTACTGTAACAATTTATTAGTCTAGTGGGTGGTTACCAGCAGTCTGTCGGAATACATTCTCTATTTCCAGTGTACGTGTGTCGTAGGTGGAAGTAGAGTTTTCCCCCATAAAACTCGTATCCAATTCATCTCCGCTTACCAGAGTAATGCATCGTGTATTAACCCAGCAAAAGCCATCATTTATTAAGCCTGTTTGTCTAGTTCTTATATAAAACTTGTACTGACCTATCACTCATAACAGTCTATTTTTTCAGATGTTCGAAACGTATCTGCAGTTCGTGGGTATCGCCATTACTAATGCTCAGATCATGGAAGCATCCAGACAAGAATATGAAAGAAACAGGGTAATTTTCTTCGAGAATTCAACAGAACACCTTACTTAAAATTTGCCCAAGGGTCCGTCTCGTTTATGAGCGCAAGCATACAAACATGGCAAAAAATACGCACCTAGCTTTTGTATACTAACACATATACACCCTCATCTCGCTGTTATATATCTTCACATACATGCACACACATACACACACACACACACATACACACACACACACACTAATCTTGTTCTTATAGTGTATATCTGCACATATGCACAATCGCCTTGTTTTTGTATGTCTTTATGTATACATTTATCTTGTTTTTATGTACACACACACATATATAAATACATTATATATGTTACGAATGATTCATCAAGGCTGAATAATAATTAATCCCGCACACCACGCAGAAAAATTGCGTCTTCTATGAGCGCAAACATAAACACACACACACACACACACACACACACACACACACACACACACAATTTACTTCATACAGCCTGTAAGATAATCTGTTGCAATTACCAAATTTATTTCAGTAAACTGTATATAAATAATACCTGCTATTACGACCTTCTTGATATATATCACACATTCGGTTTTGTAATCATAACTGTAAAGAAAGGCCTCATTTTACGACAACATACTACCCTAAGTGTTTATGATTTTAGTTGCTCAGTTGCGGTAGGTTATATTGCATTCGATCCAAAGTCAGGCCACATTGAATTATTTTATGTGAGGTTTCTTTGGTGTTTTTGAGTAAGTTTGTGTTCTGCCATGTGTCAGTAGTGCCTGTGTACAGGCGATGAACAGTTTATAATCGTTATCCTGGGTTTCTTTGCAAGGGCCATCTAAACATAAGCTGTACGCTTGTCTAAACCATGCGGATTTTGCAAAGTGACCTGCTGTAAGTATTTACATTAAATTTTTGATATTTTATAAAGAATAAAGTCCGTAGTAATACCACATAGGGTACCTGTGTACACAGAATTTGAACACCGACTGCTGGGAATATGAATGCGAGTCCAAACTTTTATACTTTTTCCTGTGTGGTTGGCGGCACTGCAAAGGGCCCGTGAACCTCTCAGTATTTGTACCGACTACCTAGTAATTAGACGAAATAGAAGTAGTCAGTAACTAAGGCGTTATATGAGTTTCAACTGAGAGACTGTGACAAAATTAAGAGCTTCATTTATGAAACGAATTCAAGAAATTTTATGCAATATATTTTGTAGGAAATAACACGTAAAGCATTTAATGAATTGCAGGTTGAAGTCATTTTAGTACGGATTTTGTACGTACGATAGTAGGATACGTTTTATAGTTGGCTATTTGTATATGCTGGAATAGATGACAGTCACAACTTTGGCATGGTAATCCTCTTAAGGGATTCTGGGACTTATGCGTTATATGACGTAACACAAAACCTCTGCCTCCTACGTGTGGGTTAAAAATTTTCATGAGCAACACTTTTTTCCAGTGTATGTAATTACAGAAGTTTTTTATTGTTACACGTCAAATTTTATTCCTTTATTTAGAAGTAAAGAGGCTGTGAAAGTACCCCAACAGGGTACAGTCCCCAGAGCAGATTATGACTTTCTCTTAGACTGAAGTGTGTTTTGTGATAAATTCAGCAAGTGTTTTTTGTCTCATGTAAAATTGTTTTTAATGTAAGTGGCTAAATAACTTTTGTGCATAAGACCACAAACCCAGGATTTGTAAAATAAACGCATTTAGTTAACAATTATGGTGTATGCGGTGGCTACTTGTAATACACACACAGTATCACTGGAACTGTGTCATTGTCATTGATTAAGTAAATATAGCGCAGAGCAGCACATTTTGAATACAAAAGAAGCCGGTTTCTAAGACGTAACATTCAAACTCGTGCATCCGTTTGAATCCCGTCAATGTCAGCTGGCCTCGACAAATCGCAGTACGAATAACCATAAACCATAGGTATTGCGATCCATATCTTCTTTTGGCTGTTCCGATATTTAATGACCCCGAAGTGCGGACTCCACAGGGCAGACGCTTTTTAAAAATGTGATATTTGCTGAGAAATTCGAGAAATTTCAAACGTATTGTGGATTTAGAGGTTTTATTACTGCATGCACGTGAGTCAGCCCCTCTAAGAGTCTGTAAGTTTATGATTAAAGAGCCTCCGTGATAATATTCTTCCAACTACTTCTTGCTCTTCCAAGTTGTCTCTTATTTTAAGTTTTGTAACCTAATTATTAATTCACATTTATCTTTCTCTCGTTTTGTCCTACTTTATTTAGTCACATTAAGAATTTAAAATAGAATATCCACTAAACGTACAGCCAGGTTTAACATAAAAACTTCTGCCTTTTGTTCACAAAGTGTCTTTATGTGTTCAACATGTTTCTCACAATAAACAATCATTATGTCTCTATACACCATTCACTGGTTGATTTTTGTAATGTAAACATACTGAGTTCTCTGTGAGTTAGGAAATGCATATTTGTACGTATAATGTAGATTAACCGTAGTTTTCACAGGGTTAAAAATGTTTTTGTACAATGGGCATACATATTACGAAGCTCGTATTATACCTAATGTCCGTTCTTCCTGTTACTTACCCCCCCCCCCCCCCAGATCAAACATTCCACTCAGTGCATTGCTCCCGCTACACTTTCAAAGCATTTCTAATCCTATAACTTTCTCTAAAACCTTCCTTATTTGGACATGCGCATTTGTGGTGTTCGTCAACAGAACCTGTTGGAGGTGGTGCACGATCTGTTTGAAGAGCAGACGTCGCTGGAGAAAGTGACACTGAAAATAATGCAGAGGGCTCAACGGCTGCTGAAGTGTGAGAGGGCTGCAGTGCTGCTGCTGGACGAGAATGTGGACGGCGTCAAATTCTCGAAACTTTTCGAGCTCACGACCCCAGCGCACAACACCAACCACATGAGGTACAGCCCCCCCTTGGAATGCATGATAAATATCTCGGTCCCCTCTGCAAGAAAACAGTCACCAACTTTAGTCAATGATGATATTTTCGAAAGTCAAATTTTTTTTTAGCTGGTCAGTGTTTTTCCTGCCATTTGCGGGAAGAGAAATTTACTTCAGTATTTATAAGAGCCCTGGTTTCTGTCTTGTGCTATAGGAATACTGTCACAAAGCTGGTAATCCCGCTTCTGTGTAAGGTCCAATTTAATAATATCCTCTCAAGTATGTCTAAGCTTTCTGGTTTTGGAATTTAAAATGTTTGTTAACTTGTAACCGCAGCCACCTTTTATATATGTTCTACCCATTTTATCCTCCTTGCCTATTTAGTAAAGAATACACATGATATACGAAGGTTGCCCAAAAAGTTTTGTAACATTTTATCTTATGGCTAGTAATTTATTATAGCCAATCGCAGTGGCCGCGCGGTCTAAAACATTGGCCTGTGGCCGCTCTCTTGCTGGGATGTCGGGTTCGAGTCCCCCCGGAAGCATGGATGTCTAACTCTTGTGAGTGTTGTGTGTTGTCAGGTAGAGTTCTCGGTGGCGGGCCGATCCCCCATCCAGAGTAGTCGTACCGAATGTGTGTGTCTTTGAGTGTGATCAGATCCAACAATGGCTCTCTACACCTATAATGAGTAGACCGAAAGAGGTTGGAACAAGAAACAAGGAAAGAAATTTTTTATAAAATCCTTGAACTTTTTCATAGGATAACTAAATGGATATATCACACACCCTAATTTTCCTATGTAGCCTTCATAAAATTCGGGACCCTTGCGCCAGCGAGAAAAGACAGCATCTATCCCCTTGTAGTACCAGTTTGAATTTTATACCCGCAGACACTTTCCCACGTTTTCAATAACTTCGTCATCACTCCCAAACTTTTTCCCAAGGATGGCGTCTTTCAGAACTCCAAAGAGATGGGAATTTGTGGGAGAATATCTGGGCTGTGTGGTGTGGGTGGGTAAGAACGGCCCATCCGAGTTCTGGGGTTGCTTTCTGTGTTTTTAAACGTGCGTGTGTTCTGCTTTAGCGTGTTGGAGGGGAATTTCAACAATATTTTTGTGAGCTCGAACTCTCCTGAAAAGTTTCTGGAAGATTTTAAGGATAAGATCTGGGGTTTTGACGTCAGTAAAAATTTACTGCAAGGTAGATTATGCGTGCGATGTCGTGTAGTGCGATAGACAGGCACAAACTTTTCAGTAGAAATTTCTGAACACATCTTCAGGCGTAAGTCGTTTTTCCTCCTACACGTCGATAACCACGTAATGAGCTAAAAACCAAAATATCAATGCAAATTACGAGATTGTTCTCGCAAAGCTCCTGTTTCTTCTTTTCTCCTAACACTCTTAGCAAACAAAAAGGCAAATAAAAATGTTCCTTTTAGCAAAACTGTCCTGCTTCTTTCTGAAAGATTACGTAGTGATGTTAAGCAGATTACGTAGGATTTAAGTATACAAAGTTATATCTATATATATATAAAAATAGGTAAATAAAGGTACTCGTGTAACAAAGGGGTCCAACATATATTCGGAGAGACTCATTGCATAGGATATAGGCCTAAATGCGCTAGATTGTGTACGTAAAATTTATAAAGAAAAAATAGTATGCTTTCACCGGCGCAAGATTGGTTTCATATCAAGACCAGTGGCTGACACAAAGACCCAAAGAAAATACTGAAATTTACACTGCCAGTGTCTCTTTGTGTGGCAGCCCAACGGAAAACGGCACTGCTTCGCGTTACATGCTCGGGTTGGCGGAGCGTGTGGCCCAGTCTGGAGAGGTAATGAATGTAGCCGAATGCCTGGAGGTGGAGAAAGGTTCCGGAGGCAACATAAAGTCGCTCCTCGCCATGCCTATTCGCAACAGGCATTATCAAATCATAGGTAAGTTGATTAACACGTGTATCGTCACGTTTTCATCGTTTCACGGCAGCTGTTTTTCAGACAACAGTATTGTGGTTCATACAACGTAAGATAATGAATTTGTTCCGACGTTTCGGATTATGGCCTGCCTCCATGTTCGAAGAGATTATGTTTATGGAGTTACCGCAGTGATAAGAGAAGGAAATGTGTAGATTATACAGGAATCCAGCAATGGTTACGCCCAATTCATTCCACGGAAAACGAAGACAGGACACGTCCCCTTAGGAGTCAACTGAACGTGATTAAGTCAACCTGAAGACGGAGAGATAACATAAGTCCGAAAGTCGGAGCAAAGCGTAATACACCAGAAAACTGTAATTTAAAAAGCATCATACCTCGTATTTTATTAAGCAAAAACTGCTGTAAGTTTTATACGCATTGAATGCTTCGCGTCTGGAATAGGCTACATCAAAACTACTTTTGACGCTTCCGTAAGTAAATTTAAAAAAAGTCCACTATAATCCTTGTCATGGGCATCGGTGTGTCTGTAACGAATGGAGAATCGTGAATTGTATTTTCATGGGTGTTTCATGGGAGGACTTTTACTCAAATTCTTTAAGCAGTTCCTTTTTTGGTTAAAATGTGTCCACAGAGAGGGATAATTTACATGAAAGCCTACATGATTTTAGCACGTATCTCAAGCAAACTGGAGTGTAAGTTTCAAAATATTTATTTGTTTTGATCAAACTCTGTAAAGAAAAATTATATTTCTTAGCCAGTACATTTTCCCCCCAAAGATGTAGGGTTTTCGAAGTATACAGAGCCGGGGGGGGGGGAATTTTGATTTGTTATCTAACTTCAGAACCGTTTGGACTGACTTTAATCAAATTTCGTACTTGGGCATTAATACCTTACTTTATTTTCAGGTGTTGCCAACATCATCAATAGATTAAATGGCCTTCCTTTTGACGAAAATGACGAACAGTTATTTGAGGTAAGTTCAACATGTTTAATTCTACACATACTTATGGTCGGCCACTTGGCTGATCAATAAATTGGAGGCAAATAACCGCTTTGCTGAATTCTGTTTGCATGTATTTATCAAGCAGGTCCTTCGTATACTAAAAGTATCAAGTTTTGTAACGTGAGTACACCCACTGGTGGAGTTATACTGCATTTTCCACATCTTCCCTACACATATTCAACATATGGATTTTTAATAGGTTTTTCGGAAAGAATTGCTATAAGATTTTTGGAGAAGCCGTAGAGGTTCTTCGCTGTCAGACGGCTTTTTTACTCTTTTCTTATATATCTTAAAGAACTAACTTTTGAGTAGAGGCTTTGAGAAGCTACGATTTGCTTACCTGGTTAAGAAACTCTCCGCACTTTAGGGAACCCGAAGTTTATTAACGTGTTTATAAAAATCAGCCACTTTCCCCTGTCCTCAGCCAAATCAATTCTGTCAACGCCTTCCTATCATATTGTTTATGATCCTTTATAATATTACCATCCCATCCATTCCTAGGGCTTCCAGACGTTCTCGTTCCCTCAAGTTTTCCAACTAAAATCCTGTGAGCACGTATTTTCTCCCCCGTACGTGCCACCTACCCAGCACATCTCTTCCTTCTTGTTAGTCACCCAAATAATATTTGGTTGTGAGTGCGAATAATGAAGCTCCTCATTAAGCAATTTTTTCCCAATCCCCTGTTGGCTTCTCCCTCTTAGGTCCTAATATTTTCCTGGGCGGCTGCAGAACGATGCCTTAGAGAGCACGGCCACCAGAATTGGCAGAGAGCAGTATACTGATGTGTAATTTAATATTTAATTTTGTAGTTACAAACGGGAAGAACTGAAAGATAGCAAGCATTCACCATATTTAATGTGCTTAATTTCTTCATGCATGCAATTTTGATTTGTTAGTACCATCTACAAACGTTTGGCCTTTGCCACTCTTTGTGAAGGTTTCTTGGATGTATTTTTGTTATGAAGTTTTCATAAATTTTGTGTACGAAACATGAACATACGTTTAGATTTCGCTCCATTTATACGTAGCAAAACACTGTTACTAAATACTAAGAAGCTTAGCGCATCCGTTTATGATGCTTCAGCTTTTACCCAGAAATTTAACAAACATAGAGCAGATGCTGATATGCTCTTCGGAAGCTGCGATATTTCCAGTGAAATGATCAATCTATCAACAGTATGTCAAAGAATATTCGCTATGTGTAATGGGCATTACACGGAACACAAATTAGTAGCTGTGGGAAAAATTCAGGCCTATGGATGTTTACGTAAATTTGTGAGTGTAGAAAATCTGAAAGGTACAGTACATGAACGGTTACGAGTTGGTTGTTCCCCTTTAAGACTCTTCCCTTAACTAAATACCGATATTTCGTTTATAACCCGCTGACATGATATACCATCTCTTTATTATGTAAATAACAAACCAACATAAAGTAACGTGATTGTGAGTTCCGCCGAGAATCGACTCAAGCGAAGGTAATGTAGTTTTCACAATCGGATTACGGTGACATCATATGACATCGTATAATGAACAGAGTTCACATAGTGTATGTGTGATAATGTAAGCATCAGGAAACTTAATTAATTCGCTAGTCTGTTATGTTAAACTTATGCGGAATAGAGTTAACTCGCCACATCAGTTGACACATCCTCAGTATCTTATCATCATCTGCCCTCTGTAGCTAGCAGACGTGTACTGAAGCTTAATATCGACCTGGGGTTGAAAGTCGGAACACGTGGGTTATCGGACACATGAATGACTTTGTAGGACTTTGCGTTGTTACTTACATTAAGCAGTAACCAACTTCAACTACAACAAACATGTAAGCCTTTCGACAGGGTATGCCACAACCTGGAGCTCACATGCAATTTAGTAAACTGGAAGTTCTTAATATTCTGAAGTTTTGTATTTGGGTTTCAAGAACAGGCATGTGATAGGCATTGAAATATGAGGAGGGAAATCCGAGAAGAAGGAATAGCATAGAAGGTTAATGGTTAAATGGAGGATATTATTAAAGATGTACGTAAGCAAATATGAGACAGAGATGTGGTCTGGACTTATCAGGCTTGAGTTGGAGTCTATTTATTGGTTTCTGAGAACACATTAACGAAACGTCTGCTTGTGTATATGAAGACAGATATTTCTTGACCAAATGAGTTGCTCTTAGCTATACCAGCACTTGCTCTTTCATGGTTTCTGATCCGATATCCTCAGACTGTGCAACATTTTTGTGCATTTTACGTTTCCGTCTAAGCATTACATTAACTCTCCTCCTCAGTAGCTTGGTTTGATACCAGAATTTTATATTAAAAAATCTCTAAACGGAGTTTCTCTTCTGTAGAGTGGGCTCGCGAGAGAAGAGCGGTCGAGCGAACTGTAGTTCTGCATTGAAGGCTGAGGCAGAACCGTGCGGGTTGCACTTCCGTGTCGGTTATACCAGCGACACTGCTGCCGACACTGCAGTGTTTCTCTGCCTGGTACCATACCAGCGGCAGGGGCAGGCAATGCAGTGTTTCCCTGCCTGATACCATACCAGCGGCAGGGGCAGGCAATGCAGTGTTTCCCTGCCTGGTACCATACCAGCGGCAGGGGCAGGAAATGCAGTGTTTCTCTGCCTGGTACCATACCAGCAACAGGGGCAGGCAATGCAGTGTTTCCCCGCTTGGTACGACACTGCCGTTGCTCCATAATAAACTAAACTCCTCTTGCGCTCTTGCGACAAATCTGAAAAGTCGGCACGTTTTCATGTTTTCCTGTCTGGTGAAGATGAAGTTTGGTAGATTTTTAGATTAAGTTTTTTGTGTATTTCCTATTTTCTGAAGCATGTGAAAATTTTACAGGCGTTTAGCATCTTCTGTGGTCTGGGTATACATAACACGCTCATGTACAGCGAGGTGGAGAAAGCCATGGCGCGTCAGAAGGTCGCGATTGAGGTAAGTGCCAAAAAAAGGAATAGAGATTTTCATGAAAATCTTATAGTCCCTCATCTTTTCAAAGTTTCCTGCACCGCGTATTGCATAAGAAGGAGTCCAAGAAGGCCTAAGATAAAAATATCTTGAATAACATTAAATATAGTTCACAACCTCATATCTTATTTTTTGAAGATTCGTTGCAGTAATGTTCTCACACTTATCCTCAGGTGTTAGAAGTGGTCTTTTCCTTCAGGTTTTGCACCCAAAATATTTTTAATTCTAAATCACATTTCACGTATCGGCTCTGTCTATGATCTTGATCCGATCATTCTAATAATATGTGGAGAAGGTTACTAATTATGAAAATCATTATTTTGCTGTTTTCTCTGGCCTGACGTCTTATGTCTGTCCCCTTAGTTGCAAATATTCTTTTCCAGACCCTGCTTCCATTTATTTACATAATTCCCTTAGTGTGAGAGACGTAAATTCATACCTATACATCAGGTAATTTACCCTTCCGTATATGTCAATTTTAAGCACATAGACCGGTGCTGCAGAGACAAAGGAAGGGACCGTGCTTCCGATTCTGATCGGATGACATCCCAATTTGAATTTTAAAAGCCTGTTCAATTTTATTCTTCCAGGAAATTCTAAGTTCTCCTCCACCCAGTAGAATTTGTTACACATTCGCTCTTCTCCTATCCTAACTGGGTGCTTGAAACCATTTTCCGTGGCGGAAATATGCCAGTGGTACTTTTACCTTCACTGTCTTTTGCGTTTCACTACCACAAAAAGAAACACTCAAGATAATTAAACTGATTATTTGCAAAAGCTGCTGTGTTAATTTTCCAGTCACTGGACGTGTTCCCTTTTCCAGAGAATTCACGTGAATTTTGATATGCTTTAATTATAGACATATTTTATTCGAATATAATATTAAGTAGCTTCCGTATGTCTACATCTTAATTTTACCTTCAAGCGGTCTTGATAAATTTATTACATATGGTTTCGCTTCTGACTTTCTTTTCCATAATTTATTAACTTGTGTTACCTTGTCGCATCTGAGTTTTATTTCATCCATTTCGTCATACAAATATTTGGTTTTAGCTGTTTATAATCGTTTACTTTGAACGAATGTGAGACTTATTGCTATATTATTTTTACTGTATTCACGAGGTGTTGTAGTTACTTGAGATTTTTACGTAAAGACTGTGAATTAGGAAGCCAACGGCTTGTAAATGTTAAGTAAACTTACATTAGATTCCAGATAAATGCAGTATTATGCACTTTAATTTGATATGACGGGACTGTTGTCAGGAATTTAATTATACTACACCTTGCAGCTCTGTCTATTTTGCCTCAGAAGTTAATAAAAGGCTCCTATGACGAACTCATTTTTATTTAGACAAAACAGTATTCAGAGTTTGTTTACACATTACGGTCCCCAGAACATATGAAAATGCTTGTAGGTGTGTCCTATTCAGTTTGCATTTTAGACACTGATCTAACTAAAAATACGCTCACATTTTGGTAATTTTAATATATATGTATTTTTATCGTGTAATATGATGCCGTTTCAGGTACTGTCATACCATGCTACGGCATCTAACAAAGAAGTTGAGGTTCTTTTGGTAAGTTGGTTAGTAACGTGTGCACTAGACACGCTGAGTATCGCTGTGACGTAAAGTTGCTTACATTATGGGCAGATTAATATTATCGTATCTGATGTAATTGGTAACATTGAGGAATGTTAAGAAAAAAGCAGATAAAGTGGTGGATATGGCGTAACGAGAAGCTCAGTAATTTGCACCCTTTAGTCAACAGTACTGGGGTGATAGACCATGGGCTTTGAGAAAGGCATAGAAGGAATTATCAATACATAAAGAAATTTAACCAGGAAGCCTAAACATAAGACGTAATTGGTAGAAGTGGCTATGGACCAGATAATAGTAACTGCAAGGGTATTAAGGTCATAGTGCAAGGGACTGAATCAAGGTTCCGTTATGTCAGAATAGGCTCCGGTAGAAAGCTACCGTAACGCGGTTTGGATTTCGGAATATTCGGCACATTTCTTGTCTAGCTGAAAAAATAGAAGCTACTAAAAATAATTCTGTCACTTTGACTTATTCGGTTTGTTGGTTAGTTAAGTATTCAGTCTACCAAACAGCTAGTCATGTGAAAACCCTTTGAAACTTATTTGTTTGGAGATCTAGGCCACTTCTTTTAATGAGGTTACAGTAACCGGCTGTATTTACCCGGAATATAGTACACGTGGGAATGTCTACTCAAGAGAACTGAGGGTGGTTTTCTATGCATCTGGTATGACAGTTGTTGAGGCTTTCAATATTTGGATTCTATATCGTTGACGGTAGACGAATGAATGAATGAATGAATGAATGAATGAGAGTATGGCGCTTTAGTGGAGTAACAAGCTACAAGAGAAAATGGAGTACTCGAAGAAAGCTATTGCCCAGCTCCGCTGTATTAATCGTGGAATGCCCTGTTATATAAGTCGGGTCTCCGCGGCGAGAAGCTGGCGACTAGCCACCTGAGGTATAGCACGACACACAGTTACATTCTAAGAATCTGTTACATGATTATTTCGGCGCACCCCTGCAAAGAGCATAGCTGAGAGATTTTTGAACTCGGAGATTGTATTTCAAAATATAAAGTATGTATACTGGGCAGCATCAGATAAACAAACGGAAAAGAGACAGGTTTGAAAGAAAATAAAATAAAGCAATATATATCATCATATATACGGATGGAATAAATGTTCAAACTAACGAGTGTGCTATTGAGAGCCACTGAGATAGCGCGGAGATTTGGAGGGAAATTTAGCTCACGCCTGTAACCTTGACCTAGACACGTAATAAGATGAGAAGGTAGAAAAAAGCGTCTGTGATGGAGTTGCTACACTGGCACTGGGATAGGAAGTTACGTTGCTACACTGGCACTGGGATAGGAAGTTACGTTGCAGGGCACGTTGTTTCTTGTTCGTGTGTCGTGTGGGTAATGCGGAGAAGGGGGACCGGGGGGGGAGAAGGAAAGAGATAGAGAAAGAAGAGAATGAATTAATAAATACGTAGATAATTATTTGGACATATTAGCAGGCTTTAAATTAAACCGTAAAGAAAAATAAACTGCCTCTAAATATCATGCCATAAAATTTATATGCACCATTAAGTGATGAATGCACAAATTGTTTTAGCAAAACTAAACTTACATAATACTGATTCTGTTGAACATTTTGAAGAAATAAGAGGAGAACGTCGTAAGTGATGTAATGAGAATTCCATAATCTGTACCCTCAGTAAATAAATTTGGGGTCATAAAACCAAGAACTTTGAGAAAGTCTTGGCACGAAGCGCACATGTGAGCATTGGAAGTACATGAAGTACTGCGATCACAAATACACAATAAATCCCCAAAAGATTGGCCTGGGATTGAATCTGGGCTTCCAATGTGAGAGGCGAGCGACTGCCCTCCTGAGTCATGTATTTTCTTGACACATCGGGGGAGGGGGGGGGGACAACGAAGAAAATCCTGCCAGGTTAGCCGAGTTCCGGGCCGGTGTTGAAATCCGGAGCTGTAAAATGAAGAGCCGGGAATGCCCCCCGCCCCCGGGGTCATAGCATTCTGTTGGCAGTTTTGTTGCTTTAGCACTGCGTATTTTAAGAAGGAAGGAGCAAATGTCTGGGGCTTAGGCAGCATTGGAACGAGAGTTTTTGAGATTCGCGAAAACAGAGACGAAATTGAAAGTGAAGAAAAAAATTACACCTGCAGTGAAACAGTACAACGAATGACGTAATTGCGAAAATTCTAAGTCGGTAGTCGAAATGGAAATTTCAATTTTCGTTCTTTACAGAAGATTGATGAAAGTAAGGATTAGTGTCTGTCCATAAATCTCAGGGGAAATTCAGTCTGATCAGTCAAAATGTCAGGAGCGTATCCACAAGAAGCGAAGGAGAGTTTCACGGAAATAGATTCAGCCTCTTTAACGTGAGATGTCACGTTGTCTGGAATTACATGAAAAACTACAAAAATCTGTCAGCGTAACTCGATGACAGCTTGCATTTTGTCTAACAAGATCTGTCGGCTTCAGAATAGATGGGCGTAATGTGCCCTAGCGGCAGAATACAATTGGAGGGAAACTGGGAGAGAAAATGCAACTTTAGCTGACCCGAAAATGTCGTGACAGTGTTGAAAAGGTAGTAGATATAAGCAACATATATGTTTCCTTGTATGCATATAGCTGGTTTTCGTATTCCTATGAACAATGATAATAATCTTGGCACATTACCATGACTAATCACCTGAGAATATCCAAAAAAATTTTAAGTAACCCTGATCTTCAGTTAAAGAGCTAACTGGCGCGAGAATGACCGCTCATTTTGGCGATAACTGCAGGGTGTGTGAGTCAGAGGATAGTTTAGGAAAGGATGGAAGTCTTATGGGGAGGGCGATGAGAATTTCCGGTTATGTGAGTTCTGGAAGATCGTAAATTTTGCTGCAGTTAAGAATATATAGTTGAGGGTTTTTGGGACTACAGTGTACCAGAAAGAAAAGACTTAATCCGATGTAACCATTATTCATGGGAAGAGACAGGGCTACGGTGTATAAAAGAAGTAACAATTTTTCGTCAAAAACGACTTATGTTTGTGGTGAAGGGGTAGCGTTATGTCCGATACACTTGTAGCTAGGCACAACGGGATATCACATATAGAGAGTGACAGAATGGCTTAAAATTCAAAAGAAATATTTTATTCTTTGTACTTAGGAAACTTGCGGAATTATGTGTCAAATAATTTGAAAATCAAGGAATTCGTGCAGAGGCATAAAGTCTTATTCTATCTAATCAAGTAACACGAAAGAACAGGGTCCTGCCTGAGAAGCTAACATTTTTTCCTGTAGTCAAGAAATATCGTCACATTCAATGGAATCACAAGTTCCATATCGCGTTCACAGCAGCCTCACTGCTCTCTGTCCTGAGCCAGAAGAAGCCAGTGCAAAGCCTTACCCGCCATTGCTTTAAGACGTACTTGAGAAGTGTTCCCCTTTAGACTACATTCTCAAAGCGGTGTCTTTCCTTTACGTTTCCTTACCTACATGGGGTATGCATTTTCCTCTTCCCTTATACCGCTATTCCTCCGTTAATCTCACCCTACTTGAGGTCTCCTCTTATGATGATGTCTTTAATTTTACCTACACTGTAACAATGATTGTACAAATTATTTTACAGTTTTTAGGCTCTTTCGCAAAAACTGCGAAAAACAATTATTATCTTCGTCATGTCTGTCCGTCTGCTTGTTCATCCGCATGGAACAACTAGGCTTCCACTGGATGTTTATTCATGAGTCGATAATTTACTGTTTTTCGAAAATGTGCCGAGAAATTTCAAGTTTTATTAAAATGACAATTCTAACGGTACTTTAAGGAAGATCTAATGTACATTTATTAGAATACCTCACTGAAGTTTTCCTAGGATAAGAAATGCCCCAGGAAAAAATTCTATATAAAAATCAGAACACATTTTATGTCCAAAAACCTTTTCATAAAAATCGTGCCTTTTATGAGATAATGTGGAAAAATTTGGTACAACCAGAGAGGACATAGGTGAAAATAAAACATGTCGCATTCGCTTTGCATGTTGGGTAATTAAGGCAAGAATATAGACACACCCTCATAATATTTAATTCTTATTGCTTTTCCACGGCAACGATTATTACGCGAAAGCGCCTTGCTGTTACTTTCATATCTACGTTGCCCCTCTGGTCAGTCCTTACCTATCTCAGTTTGTATTATGTCTAGCATTCAACCCTCAGATGTTTTCTCAGAAAACAAAATTTGTGGCGAAACGCGTGACTTACGTGTCACTCCAGTAGCCGGAGTGTTACAGAGAGCGCTTGGACTTAACTCTTTCGGAAATTACAAAATTGTAATATTTTTTCACACTGCAATGAAAACAAGACGGCCAATATGCCTATAAAGTAAAATTGAGGTGCGTTCACCTAACCGTTGTTGGCGTGGAAAATCAATAATTATTACATAAAATGAGTGTGTGTTTACAGCCTTGGTTATCCTGTATGCATTGTGCATGCATCTTATTATCTTTGGCCTGTCCGGTTCTACCATATTTTTGCACTTTATCTTAAAAGCGTTATTGAACACAAAATGTGTCTTGATTTACTCTAAAAATTTTGTCTGAAATGTTTCTCGCTATAAGAAGAATTGAGCGGGATGTTATAATAAATATACATAAATCTTTATGTAAAGTATCGGTTATTCCTCTCAGATTGTAATGAAACTTGAATTTTCTCCACATATTTTCGAAAAATTCTCAAATATAAAATTTCATGAAAATCCGTCCACTGGGAACCGAGTTTTTCCGTGGGGACGGACGGACGTACGGACGTACAGAGAGACATGACAAAGCTAATAGTTGCTTTTCGCAATTTTGCGAAAGCGCCTAAAAAGTGGTGTAATATGCGTTTTTTTTTCTTTCTGTTCTACGCCATTTCTGACCATGGTGTGCCAAGATTCCTTTTGTGTAGAAACAGAATTTACTAAATATGTACCACATATTGCCA
Source organism: Coptotermes formosanus (assembly GCA_013340265.1). NCBI lineage: Eukaryota > Metazoa > Arthropoda > Insecta > Blattodea > Rhinotermitidae > Coptotermes > Coptotermes formosanus. The sequence continues at coordinate 1,251,327 of BLKM01000844.1, forward strand.
TTGGTCAGTTCGTAGTTAGTGAAGACTGTGACTGTGTTACTTTATTTCAGGATAGACCCGTACCTTGCGCCGATGAACTGAACCTCTACTCTCTGACATTTGACGATTTCTCTTTGGATAGCGACGAGATGTTGCTGGCGGCTGTTAGCATGTTCCTTGACCTCGGGTTAGTGAAGAAATTCAATATCGAGGAAGAGGTTAGTTCTAATATCTTAGCTTTAATGTAGATTAATGACTTGTACCCATAATCATGTATATTGAAGTAACAGAATCAACGGTAGGTTGGCGGGGGAGGGGTCTTCTGTGAAGGAGAGGGAACTTTCTCTTATAAAAGGAGTATGTAGGAGGAAAATATTAAATCGAATTTTAACTATACAGGCTGCGAGTTTGAATATTGGATCTGTGCAAGTTTGTTATGAACACGGTAACTGATTTTATTGATCTGTGAAGTCTGAACATTTTATGGCTACACTGGATTATCTTGTTCATTTACAATTTTCGATTCTACCAGATTTCAGTTGTATTTCGGTGTCTCAAATTTATTCTCAAAAGTTGTAGACGTTACTAAAATTGGACGTTGCGTTTATTGTGTCCCAAGTCAGTGCACACGAACTACAGGTACACTCTTTTTCAGACTTTGTACCGATTTCTCATCACAGTCAAGAGGAACTACCGAGATGTCCCATATCACAATTGGAGACACGCCTTTAACGTGGCCCAGGTCATGTTCGCCATCCTCATGGTGAGTGCCGACACGGTACCTTTATTCGAGATTCTCGCTCCTCTGGGATTTTACGCTGCGTAGATTGACAGCTACTAAATTTATCTGATTTATCTGATTTTCCTGAGCATTTTCGATTCCCGAAAGACGTAAGAAATGTTTCTTTCTTCAAATCGTCCGGATCTAGGTTCCATCCTGCCCGTTATCCAGCGGGTACCGCTGGCACTTGCATGTGCTGTAAATCCTCCAGGCTGTGAAGCTGACATCTTAACATTACAGGCGAAGGTTAAGAATGAGGGCAGCTCTACCTCCACTCCCCCATACGCTTTTGTGGCATGCACAGTGACAGCTTTGCCTTTAAAACCTTTGTTTCTGTCATACTTCAGAACAATTCTGCACTCTGATGAATATTAACATTGCTGAAATCCAAAGAGGGGAAAAAATTAAATTTTATATGATCCAGCAGCACGGATCCCAGTGGCCGTGCGGTCTAAGGCATAGTTATGCAGCCACTTGATTGCTGGGATCGCGGGTTTAAATCCCAATGAGGGCGTGGCTGTTTTTCTCTTGTGTTTTTTGTGTTGTGTAGTTAGCGGCCTCTGCGACGGGCTTATCATTCGTTCAAACGATTCATACTGTGAGTGTGTGTGTCTAATTGTGTGTAATATTATTACTAATTTTACACTTATAGGTATAATCTTTTACAGTTTGTCACTGCACTGACATCTGTAAAAACAAATACCTTATAGGACGCTGCTTTATTATAATTTTAACAATAACGTTTAATTTATTTATATATGTCTGCACCATTGGTGTAGGTGTGAATATTATGGAAGTAATCATTAGGAATTTTCCATGTTACATGACGTTTCTCGGAAGGTGGCTGATGTCGACCGAAATACCTCAGAAGGACTGTGTGAATGCATACAGACTTGCCAAGGCTTATTAGTATAAAAGGAATGTTTTTTATTCAATACTTTGATTTACATAATTAATTAATTAATTAATTAATTAACCTATCATTAGGCACTCTCCCTGAAAAATTCTTTCTTGCGTTATTTCTTCAGAAAATTCTTTAGGCCATAAAAATTGTGCAGAAAGGGAGAACATTATGTTTGGATAGAAATTGGGAAGAACTGTAGACAGGCTGTATCAAGACCAGAAAATGTAGGCGGTAGGTTGTAGACAACACATCGCTAAGGCGCGAAAACTCTTGTAAATAGGTCCTTTCAAGGGCTGTATAAGACACAGTCCTCGTGATGTGACTTATGCTTTTAACAGGATTACATTTTAATACAACATTCTATACCAAATTTAATGTGTTCCATGTCCGTGCACTATACTATACAAAAACACTGATCACCAACAAATGCACAAAGAGAGTTTTATGATCAATCGTAACACACTCCTACATGTTTCGACCCTGCTGGGTCATCTTCAGGGGGAACGTTTCTTTACCGTTGCACTAAGGTCGCACTTTACAGTTGAGTGAGAATGTGCTGTTGACTGTGTACTGGAGGCGTGAATTCTCTGCGGTCCCGGCCTGCAGGCCCGGACTGCAGAGAGTTCACGTTTCCAAAAACAACGCAGTACAAGTCAACAGTACAGTCTCACTCAACTGTAAAGTGCAACCTTAGTGTAATGATAACAAAAAAGTTCTCCCTGAAGATGACCCAGCAGGGTCGAAACATGTAGGAGTGTGTTACGATTGATGATAAAACTCTCTTTGTGCATTTGTTGTTGATTAGTGTTTTTGTAATCTATACCAACTTGGAGATTTCAGCTTGATAGTGCGTGTTCATCCCCCTTTAAATTGCTGAATATTTATTTATTCATTCCAGACCTTCGTACGTTACTTCATCCTATTGATGTATATTTGAGAAGCTCGATTTGAATTAGGTTTTCCTGTGTCCTAAGGCCTACAATTAGCTCTGTGGTCTTCAAATATTTCTCTCATATTGTACACCTGAATTTCTATCATATCATCGCCTTTTTTTTTTTCGAAGTGGCAAAAATTTCTGCCGTGGAATTCGAAATAAAAATTGCTATATTTTACATTTTTCATGTACGTGATTCTGTCAACATCCAAGTTTTATTCGTGCACAAAAACTGGGATTACACTTCGTTATAAAGCTACATTTGAATTCATTTTATGTTTAGGTTTTCAAATTTCTTTTAGCGCAGCACTAGGAAATGTAAGGAATATTGAATACTAACTAATTTTTATAATTACAATATTTTCTTCAGGAATTGACGCTGTGTTCTGTGTTCAGTCGTATTTCGCCACTCTTAACTCTAACACTCAGCAGAAAACTCTTTACAACAGGCCTTTGCCAGTGTCTGTCACCGTCAGCCCTTCAGGCTGTCTTTCGTGATTATCCTTGTCGGTGAATACTTGCATTTAATTGCCAATTAACGAACTTCCCTTTGTATCGCCTTGTTTACGCTCTAAAGTTTCTGCCTCTTTTCCCTGCTGCATCTCATCCAATTATGCTGTTCTCATGAAACTAAGAGAGTATAGAGTCCTTGTTTATTGTTCTGGTTCCCCACCTATCTAGTGTCTGCTTTCTAACATCTCAAGCATCTTTTTTTGCAAAGAACAACGCCAGCTCTGAGAGAAGTGTCTATATCATGTTTCCTTTACAGGGAAATTATTTGAACCTTCATTGTCGCTACATTAACAACTGCTACTTAATAGCGCTATATTTTGGTGTCCCATGCTGGATATTTCACATTATAATTCAGGCTACATATTTCGGCATAATCCCGTTATTTTCAGGCATTGTCTACAAACCAATACCAATGCAGTGCCATGTAATCTATGGTAGACATAATGAAACGATAAGAGTAGGGACTATAAAACACAATGGCAATTCATTAAAATGCGTTAATTAAAATTTATAGAAATATATTAGCGGAAACCAAAGATTTAACGCCAATAACAAGCAGGTCCATCATTGGGCACGATCCTGAATCAGAGCCACCAGTTTCGTGTTCCCATAACCTAGCTGTCCAACATTGGTTTTAACGTCAGTATTATTTTCTATTGCTGACGTTTAGACGGACTGTTCCCAGCAGACTATCCACCATCTTTCTGCATGCATGTCGTGTCTGTCATCCTGGTCACATGCCCAGTCCCTCCTGTTCCCCCACCTCACTCTACTAGCAACATAAAATATGCTCATACCCCTTCTGGTCATGTTGCTCAAACATTCTCCTATCCCAAGCGTACCATTTTCTCTTTCCCCAAGGACTGTGCATAAAATTGGTCTCTCACATCCGTACAATTCTGAGTTTAGGAGTGCGTAGAACTATACCTTTATGCGGTCATTCATATTCACGGCATGCTGCTTGATTAAGTGAAAAGAATTTTAACCGTTCACTTGCGTTTGCAGTCTTGCTTAATAAAATGGCCTTATTAGCTTGTTCATCTCTCTATAGGGTTGAATTTTGTGTTTTTGTTTATTTCTACTCTATGTAATGAATAAGATTGTCAGTAAGTCACTTAAGGCTATGTACGGTCCAATGGTAGAACTTGACGATACTGAATAATGTATCAGAAATGATGTGAAAGGAAGCATCGCGGTATGAAGTAAAGTACTACTTTGGAATGTGATCATAGGTACCAACTGAGTAAAACTACAAGAACGTTGAGTGTGGTTGGTATTGCTGCCTCGATTCGAAAGAGCGATTTCCATGAGCGAAGTCAGCAACGTTACCACTTCAGCAAGTATTCGGGAAGAGCCGAAGGGATTTTAATTAAAAATGATGTTGGGAAATGGAAATAAAATTTGACAAATCTAGCCATCGCTTTTTACAAAGCCCTACGATGTTTTCTGCCTTCGTCTTGGACAAAACTGTCGAAACATTTGTCGCTGCAAAAATTTCTCAGAGCGCAGATTTTGGAGTAAACCAAACACACCTTTTGCCCATTAAGTGTCTTACTAATTCTTACAATAGCCGAGATGATTAAAACAAGAGCACTATGAGTAGATTTCAAAGCTTGCTTATTTCTCCTCAAAATACACGAATTTATATCTGGTAATAATTAAACGAAGCTTTTTCCATCTGAATTAATGGGTATGACTATATACATCAGACCTACTTGTAATTAAAATATAATTGGACGTTATGATGCGCTCTGCATTTTCTTAGAATTTGTGATTTGTCTCTTTCGAGACAAAAAGAAGAGAGCGAACATGCCATAAGCTTTATGCCATGCGAACATTTCTGTGTCTTTTACTTTAACAGTACTAAGTAACGTCTATGAATATCCACGTTGCTCATTATCTGATGTTCCCAATGCTCACATACCTCGAACGTCTTGGGTCCCAATTCTCTCCTGAGCTCTGTTTGCAAGCAATTCGTTTTCTTCTCTCGTTAGTGGACGTGATAAAATTATTCCTTTTATATCATCAAATCATTCTAGGAAGTAAACAGTTTAAACAATTCTGCGTGCTCTTCGCAAGGGTTAGCTCTGTTTTACGTTTATGTAATGAGATGTTCCTAGTAGCGAAATTTATCACCAGCATCAAAATCGTACAGGCTGACAAAACTAATTAACCCCTTCCAATTCAAAACATCACATGAACCTCTTTTTACTTATATTATGATTCTAACTTCTTCACATATAAATACTTGTACATTGTTTATGCTTTGGCTTTTCTTATTCTTTTTTGTTAAATCCAGCCTTACTTTTGTATTTTTGTATATTTGAAAATCACAGAATAAAGTTTTTTAAATCTAAGTGACATTTCTGTTTTAGCTATTCTGTGCTCTTTGTGAACGTTATTGTTAGGTTGATAAGTTGATTATTTACGAAAGTGTTTTAAAACGCGAAGCCGGCCAACGGCATGGATAAAAATTATTCTCAAGAAGATTATTCAAGAATTCCCGGACTTAAGGAGTGGAAAGTTTCAGGATAACCTGATAGTGGACCCTATCCTGAGCATGTAGAATCAGGTTCATATATTTACATGTCGCTAAAACACGTGTTAATATTATTTTCATATTGAGCCTAATTTTCCTACATGAGCTCTTCTCTAAGTTTTACAACAAAAACATAGCGCGCATTACTCATCTCCCCTATATGTTTATATGCCTTCGAAATTTAATTATCTTTATTTGATACCTTAGAAAAGTACAAATTTCGGAGTCTCTTGTCTAATTTTCTCCGTCTTTCAGTCAGTTCCTGTCACACGTGCACATATTTCCCATAGAGTACACTATGTTCTTAATATATACCGGATTATTTGTCTAAGGGAATACGTTCGTAGAAAGGTTATGTCTTTCCTGTTCCGAACGAAATCCCGAATTCTCTAACTTTGAAGTTATTTAACTTAATAATGAGTTATGTGTGGGGAGAATAATACGAGTTAAAACCGATCGAAAGGAACAGGATGTTAGGGAGTAGACTAGATTTATCTGGATAAATTTCGGGACAACTGGGGGGGGGGGGGGGAGGATTTTGCGAACACACTAATGAAAGTTCTGGTTCCATGAAATGAGGGCTGTTTCTTGACTTGCTCGTGACGCAGTAGTAGTGACTGTCCAATGGAGTTATTTAATTTACTCGCATTAGCGTCTGTCGCACTCAAACCATGGCACTACGCCTCAGATTGTTTCATGACGGCCTACATGTAAGTTATGGCGTTTATATTACAAATGGATATGTAACTTACGTCAACAAAACTGTTTAATAATACGGTCGTTAGTTCTTATAAATGCAGTGGCAACATGTTTCGACCCAGATTTGAGTCATTTTCAGGAAAATATTCGCATAAAATAAATTAAAATTGCATGATTAATTACACGTATGTAATACATAAGATTAAGCATGATGCAATTAATTTTATGGGAATATTGGTCTGAAGATGACTTAATATTTATCGAAAAGTGTAGCCACTGTCTTTATAAGAAATAAAAATGGCATTAATAAGGATCGGTGTTGACAGGAGCAGCATACCCATTCGTAATACTGCAGCACAGAAAAGGACGTCTAAGTTCAAATAAGGTGTTTATTCTTGACTTTCTTTGTGTTGATTTTTCGTAGGGGTGTGAGATGAAGGGTACCTTTAGCGACTTGGAAGTGCTGGGGATGTTCGTCGGCTGCTTGTGCCACGACTTGGACCACCGAGGAACGAACAATGCTTTTCAGGAGAAGTAAGTAGTAATGCTGCAATGTCTGTTACCGAGCGTCATGTCCAGTATCGCCCATTTGAGCTGCAAGTGGTGTAAATTGTGGCAGGTGTTATAAGTTTTGTCAGGCTATGTAAGAGTTGTCAGGCTGTGTATCTCCAGTCTGTTACCGAGCGTCATGTCCAGTATCGCCCATTTGAGCTGCAAGTGGTGTCAATTGTGGCAGGTGTTATAAGTTTTGTCAGGCTATGTAAGGGTTGTCAGACTGTGTATCTCCAGGCGTTCTAGGCCCAGTTATTATCATTTTTGTAAGTTTTAGTGGCAACATAGTGTTTTCCAGGCGAAATAAGTTTTGCTACCTTTACTCATACTGTGGAACGCAGAGACAATAGAATTTATTTCAGTCAAATCATTCATATCTCCACTGTTCAGGCTGCAGAATTAAACCAGGTGTGTGTGTGTGTGTGTGTGTGTGTGTGTGTGTGTGTGTGTGTGTGTGTGTGTGTGTGTGGGGGGGGGGGGTGAAAAGAATTATCAGAAAGCCAAAGATCAGAACAATATTTATCAAGCTTTCTGTGCTCGCGGCAGATGTGGAATATTCCTTTATTTCAAAGCATAGACAATTTTAATACAGAAGTAAGATTTATAAATACAGTACAGTCGCTCTTAAATAATGTCTTTTTTGTCTATAACGTAAAGTTATTGTAAAGCAGTAAGATAAAGCTGTGATAATACCATCTTTTTAAGAAGCTTGGGTAAATTCAGTGTTTTCCACAGGTTATTTAACATTTCCATTCTAGTTTATCAAAGAGTTCATAGAATCACCAGCCGTTTCCTAATTTGTGTTTGTGTGTGTGTGTGTGTGTGTGTGTATTTAGGGAAACGTACACTTTTTGAAATTTCAATGTCCTTATTTAATTTTACATGATCATCCTGATATTCCAAGCCTCGCGGCATAATAACGCGCCGTGGCACAGCGGGAGGGAATTACTGTATTAGACACTGTAAAAATTAGAGTGATTTCAAAAATTATTTTAGAAGGCCACGACAGGACGAGTGTCAGATCTTCAGGTTATAAAATGGAGGCAATATACTCTTGAAGACATTAACACAGTAACCAGACTACACGGCGTCATAAGCAAAATCTCCGCAATAAGATATCATAACGCTTATTTCACACAGAGAGAACGTCTCTTCTCTTTTATCCGAGGCCAAAAGAAAGAAGGGATTTGCTGTATGTCTGAGAAGCTATGATATTCTCCAGATCAATCGGCATTTGGCGCCAGTTGTTTTTCAGTCTCACTAGAAGCGTGTTTTGTACGTAATGGCGTGTAAAAATTTTTAAGACTTTATTAGGAATAAATGTAATATTATGCACATGGGAGGTTAGTTGAACAATGTTGAAAAAACCACCAAGGCTTCTGAAACGTTGAATTTGATGGTGTGGACAGACCGTGCCAGAGAAACGTGGTTTTAAGCTGGAATTTTTTTTTCGGCTGATGGCCCGAAAACAGGTTACTGCAAATCAAACTGATACTTCCTTTCCGGATATGGAATTTTATGGCATAGTGCCTATGACTTGTGTCCTGAAGCATAAAAAAGTGTAAGACTTTGTGCTGCAGTCAACCGGCACCAGTCTGTGACAGACGGCAACGCGCCCATTTAAATATACAGTTCCTTCTTAATGAAGATATGTGTTAACGGCGCTTGTCTTACTCTTACTTTATAATAAGGTTTAATTCTTCAGTACAAAGCTAAGTGCTAAAATGTAATTTTTGTGTTATTTTAAAATGTTTTATAATGTATTATATTTTTGACTGTGGCAAATGTTACGTTCTTGCATATCTTTCAGGACGGGCTCTGCTCTGGTTTTGCTGTACGGGACAACAAACACGATGGAACACCATCACTTCAATCACGCAGTGATGATACTCAGTAGCGAGGTAAATAGGAACAATGCGAATTGCATGCACTCCGTGATGATTCAGCATAAAAATGAAGGACCTATTCCTTGTCATCTTAACGTACATATCCAGATCATTGTAAAAGTCATGATTTTGGTACCTTCGCAAGAAGAATAAGACTTTACACTTGTTTTTAATATTATTCTTCGTAATATGTAGCCCACTTTACAGTACGATATGCCTGATATGACCGCTTTTCATATTTTATTTCATGCTCTGGTATGATAATTTTGAATTCTCTGATTGCGAGAGATATTCTTGTTTTGGTGTTCTTTCATCTCATATAAATTAATAAGACTAAGTTAGTTCTCCTGACGTGTTTTCACCCTTTAAGTAATTGAATCAACGAGCGTTTAATTATGCCGAATAAAGTGACACTTGCATTTTTCTCAGGGCCACAACATGTTCTCCGGTCTGTCTCCGGAGAATTATTCAAAGGTGATGAAGGTTCTGAAACACAGCATCTTGGCGACAGACCTGTCTGTTTATTTCCAGTAAGTAGAAATACTGTGTTACTGCGTTACTTTTTTATTTTGAGTGTTAGGAAGAAGGTACAATACGAAGGGGAATTCGAAGGAAATTATTCCTCATTTTGGGCTTTGCTGTAATTCGTACTGTTAACTGCTGGCTTATAGTAGGTGAGTTTGTATGGAATTCGCATTGAGAAAAATTGTTGTGGAGCAGATTTTATAAAGTCCAGGAAAGGAAAGACTCCAGAACTTCAGTGGGGGAGACCAGTTTTCGGAAAAAGCCGGAATGTCGAAACGAGAAATATCTGGGGCTAAAACAAAAGTATGTATGTTAGAACATTAACTACATTTGCCTGATTTGACCTCGCATGATCTTTACTTTTTTCACTAAAATAAAACTCTCTGTCATGCTGTGTCATTCGGATTCACCTGCAGACGGAAGGAGCCATGTGACGACAGTACGAATGGGGTTTTCTGAAATTCTTTCTAGCAGTGTCAGAAGTTTGGCTGGGGGACGCATTTTGAAGATTCCATTCTCGCTTATGTTTACTGAGATTGTCCTATCTGTTTCACAGAAGTAATCTGTCAAATTTTGCAGGCTGAGACCGAAGTTCTTCTCACTGGTAGAGACACGACAGTACAGCTGGGGGCTTGAAGAACACCGAGAGCTACTCCGGTCCATGCTGATGACTGCTTCGGACATCGCAGCGTCGTCCAAGCCATGGCACGTGCAAAAGCGTGTGGCTCGTCTTGTCACAGCTGAGTTTATAGTGCAGGGCGACAAGGAGAGACAGGAGCTACATATCCAGCCCCAGGCGCTGATGGACCGCGAGAGGCAACACGAGCTGCCTCAACTGCAGATTCGATGGATCGCGGATATTTGCCTTCCTCTCTACAAGGTTTGGGCGGAGATACACCATAAATGTAGCCTTACGAAAGCGGTATATATATATATACACATACTGCTTATATGTTTAGATATGTATATATACGTGTATGTGAAAAATAAGATTGTGGTTTTCACGATCCGACTGCTGGCATCAGTCATATGAATCGACACAAATTGACAATACTTGTACACATTTCGACATGTAATATTTTAAATGCCTTTGAGAGAGACTTACCTCAACTGTTTTAAAATAAAGGAGAGGGAGGAAGGAAGAGGGAGAAGAATGAAAACATTAAGGACAAAAAAAGAATGGGAAACAGTACGGGAGAAAGCAAACAGGAGGTCTAAGTTTTTAAGGTATGACGGAAAGAAGGCAAAGGAATGAGGGAATAGTTTTAACGTAAGAGAAATGGAGAAACGGAGGCAAGAATTATAATGAAGTGACAAAAATAAGGGCAATGGTGAAGATGTACCTAACATAGGGGCAGAAAATAGAGACACGCAATTGGTAACTGCCAAAAATAGAAGGTTAGAGACTTGCTTTAACAGAAAGGGCAGGAAGAAGGGAATGGGTGAAGAGTGACGGTAGAGCAGAAAGTAAAGGTGATGGGAAATGGGTGCTGGAGAATTAACGGATAGAGATAAAGCACGTAAGAAATGCAGGGAAGGAAGGAAAGTGCAAAGGATGAAGTTATGAACTTAATCATATCTGTCAAGAGATTTGAAGCCCGTGCGCCAAGAAACCACGACGATGTAGTGGGTAAGGCTTTGAAGTTTAGTTCGGTAATTTGCTTTAATATTTGTTTTATTTTGATGAAGTTAAATCAGGGTATTATTTGATTATTTTATGCTTACTACAGGTTAGTTCGTACTCATAACGAGTGAAGATACATCCCTTCGGCACCTCAAAGTTTATTGCACTCATACGTATAATATGATGATTGGAAAGTGTTGAGTTCGTCTTTGAACACAATAATCCAAACTGTTGTTCCGACAAGTACCTTGAGCATCTGTATAAAATAAAGGCTAATTCTAAAAATTTCGTCAGAATCAGTCATATTTGAAAAATTTGCATGAGTATAGGTTAATCTACATGCACTGGCAATATTGTTTCTTTTATGTGGAACAAAACATATTTTGTAGTGAACTGTAAGTACGAAGAGAAATGTACCAAAATACGCCTAGTGTGGGGCGGGATGTGTCGGTTAGGTAGATGCGAGTTGTAAGGCGAACGTAGTGCTTACTGAGGCACCTAGTGGTTAGTTTCCAGGCGCAGAGCTGACGATTTAGCTTATCTGATTATGTTGATATTTCACATAAATCAGTGCTTAGTCTTGAAACATACAAAGTGAATACCACTTATCAGGGAAGTGACGTCAGATTACGAATTGAGGGATGTAGAATTTGTCAGTCTATGTTCCTAATGTACTAGTGCTAAATCTCTTAAGTAACTGCATCTATCACAGGGCTCAGCGTCTAAAACTAGGTTCTCTGAGCGTCACGTCTCTCCCCGAAGTAGTGTGTATTCTGCACTTGTAATAGTCTTGACGTCACTTAGTCTTAGAGTGTAATTTATCTTTGTCAAGTGTAATATACATATATTTTTTATTACAACAATTTTCTAGCCAGAGTCTGTGGAACCACTCATGAATATACATGCCAGTAAATATGAAAATGTTTTAAACAACTCTTTTGTGTATATGGTGGTCAGTACAAAGTTGACTGCCTGCGATATAAAATATAAAGTTTTAATAAATTTTTGAATAAATATTTAATACATTTCTCTTTTTCTTACTTTAGTCGCTGGGCCAAATGAATCCAAAGTTGAGCGTCATGACAGATGGAGCTCTGGACAACATGGTACACTGGTCGAAACTCGCATGCGACGCAAACAGTCACTATGGCAACAGTGACGAGGACCCGATATGAAGACTGGGTTGTGCAGCATAAACTTTCATCAGGAAGGAAAGCCATGTTGATACATTTGCAGACATAATTCATATTTTGAACTGCTAACATGTGTAATGACATACAAGTGACGTCCATTAGGTTTGTGGCTTTTCAGTGACCGATAAGGAGGGCTTCAGTAAGAATTGTATTGGGTGTGCAAGTTTACTGAAGGCCTTTTATTGCCAACGAGGTGTCATTGCTTGCGGCTTTATGTCTGGAAGCCGTGCTTGTATCTTTTATTGTGTAAGCACTAGAAATAGGCTTTTACCAGTGTTTTAAAGGGAGTAAAGTATAAAGGGCCTATGTACAAGTTCGGCGTAAGCCAGAGTTAACACGTGGTGATTTAAGTCTTTCGTACTGAGCCTAGAGAAAGTATTCTGCAACAAAGATTCTGAATATATATAAGGTCTATACTGATCTCACATTTCAACCTATGTAAAGGGTCAACAAAGTTGTAAAATATTTATTATAATTTTCAAAATATTCTGCCGAACAAAGTTGCCTAGTTGTCTTCATGATGCATTTGGATACAAGTAAAAAGGTCTATCTGCTTATTTTACCATAATATGAGCATGCGCGTTTTGTACGTGAACACACGTCGTAGTTTCTCCACTTTACAACTTGTCACTTTAGCAAAAACAAGGTAGAATATACTAATGAGCCCAAGAAAGTGACGTAGGTTGTCAGTTTCTTTCTCGATAGATGCTAAAATTAACTGCTGTTATTACAAGATAGCGCTCGAAAACCAAACAGAGGAGTTAAAAAGAAGTTGAAATTTGTATTAAGGATACACATGCATTATTGTTAAGTTAATTTGGTTTTGGTTAATAGCTGTTCAGTAAAATACTGCATTGCGTTTAATCGTAACAAATTTTGTGTACGAGATTTGAGGTTTTCGCGGCCTTCAAATTTCATGTCTTGTTCTGCTGAATTTAGTTTGACAACGCATTGCGTGTTAGCTAGACATCAATGTTTTCGGTGGGAATATGCTTATATTGTCTGTATCTTCAGGGTACTATGAACGAGGAGGCGTTATGTTCCTTCTAAGGGCTGATCTCCATGTAACCACCTACGAAATGCACAGACCAAAACAGGTGCCAGAAGTTGAAGGCTATGAATTTGATGAACTTAGCACAGCTTGACATGACAAGCAGCCTGTACTTATGTACTGACTTCTGTCTCTAAATTCCGATCATTTGTTTTAATGAAGGGTTTTAATTTCGCAGCCAGTTTTCGGGATTAATGTGTTAGCATGAAAGCTACTGACTTCATACGTAGCGATGCGCACGAGTCGACCAACTTGTGAAGTTCGAGGGAACGCTCAGGGTAACCGGCCTTGCAGACACTTTGCTTGTCAGAATACAGCAACGTGGTCCTATATAAATCGGACAGGAATTGGGACAAACAGTGGAAAACAAATTTTTATTCTGGGACATTAGAATGATCAGCGACCACTTATTTATAAATTACAAATATGTGCCATTTTAAGATCTCGTGGTGCTGACTGTGGAAGTTAAGTCACTTGTAGTCTTGTAAGTCAGTAGAAATATTTTGAACTTATTTGCTGCCGAAATTTTCTGGGTAAGAGATAGTTCTTAATAATAATATTTTCCCTTAAATATAGAACTTTTGACACCTCCAATAGTGTAAATGTATCTACCAGATTACACGGCGTCACATCCCAGATGACACTACTCTTTAAACAAGAAACATTCTGAATGATATGTGTCAGGGCTATTGGAAGAGGGCAAGCTTTATTTGGTTAGAATTTCGCTCCTCATGTAATTCGAAGATTATTTACTGTGTTGACGATAGCCCGCCACTTTACCCTAAAGTGAGCCAGTTGAATCAATTGCATACCTTACACCTTATTTTCCAACGAGTGTGTGGGCAATTAAACTTCAGCGAGTAACTTATACAGGATGTATCTAAAATTCTTGGACAAGTTTCATTAATTAGCTCCCTACACCAAAAGCAGGAAAAAGGTACATACCAATACATGTCTGCAAATAGTTTTCAAGGTACAGCCCAACAACCTGTTGACCCATTTTCGCCCGAACTCAATCCTGTACAGTTTTATCTGTGGGGACACTTACACGACCTAGTGCATTCAGTTTCAATTAAAAATGAATCGACATTTCACCAGGGAATTTTTAATGCCTGCCAAATTATTCGCAACCGTCCCGGGGCCTTTAAAAGGAAACAACAGCCCATCACTAGGTGTCTTAATGCGTGTATTAATTGGGGTGGAGGGAGTTTCGAGCATTTGTTGTTGAATTGTAGCCTTGTAGACAACAGGAACTCAACAGTTATTAAACTGGGAACGTGTACTGTAAATGTGTTATGCCAGTTGTGAGTAAAATATTGCATAGTAATAGTATTTATTTAGCGGTGCCACAGTTGTTTGACGCACTACGCCACAAGGCGGGAGGTTTCTGCTTCGACTGGAGAAATGACGTCAACAAATCTCTCTCCAAGAATACTTCATTGACTCGGTCAAAACAACTTTACTGGTAAAAAAAAATTGTCTTTGTTTGCCTTAGCGACGTGTTTCAGTTTCTACACCAGAGCCATTATGAGCCTAAACCATTATAGTTGTGTCCGCTGAGTCCAAACGTATCTTGGTTTCATGCGAAGAAACACAATGGAATGACACGTACTAATGGATCCGTCCCTATCCTGGCCATTTACTTAGTCATTAATCGGGCATTATATGATAACTGCATAAATTGACTGACACGGCTATCTGTGAAATCTTGATGAAGATGATAATGACACCTCATTCAGCTACGAAAAGCCTAATTTTTCGCATACACAGGTATAAAATATTCCTTGTATGAAAAAAAAGGTATGTATTTTTTACTTTTCTAGTTTACATTACGCAGCTGGTTATAAATGTCGCTTGCAGGTGACAGTCATTCTTTGATCGAACTGCGGTCCTAGACAAGACAGAAATAGCCGCCTAGGTGCCCCACAGTTACTTTTTCTGGCTTCCTACACATTATTGTGGCAAGTCTAAAGTGAGAATGTCTATCATCTTCAGTAATGACTTGTACCACCTACAGCTTATACTAAAAAAATTAGAGTAAAATATACCGCTACGTGTAAGTCGAGATTATTTGTGGTGTTCTGCCTTTCAACATTCAATAAATATTACATATCGAAATGTGGGAAATTTAATAGAAATCATATGTGTTAAAGTATATTTGGGGATAATGTGTTTGTAAAGGTACTAATCAGTGGAAATATGGATGAAACCTAAATTTAGTTCGATAATGCACCGGGTCCTTTTTGTAACTCTCGACGCAATATCTCTGCCAAAGGTGTTTTTAACCGGCGGCCTTACAGAAGTCCGTTGCTCTCAGATCTCGTACGTGTTTCAATTTAATGTCTAGATATATAAATCCCAAATATTCAAGTTTTACCTTAAGTTATCGTAAATGTAAATATGGCATACTTTACAAAAAACATTAATTCATCAATTGTAACACACTCCTACATGTTTCGACCATGCTGGGTCATCTTCAGGGAGAACTTTTTGTTATTATTACCCTAAGGTTGCACTTTATAATTGAGTGAGAATGTGCTGTTGACTGTGTACTGCGTTGTTTTTGGAGGTTTGAACTCTCTGCGGTCCAGGCCTGCAGGCCGGGACCGCAGAGAATTCACGCCTCCAGTACACAGTACAAAGTCAACAGTACATTCTCACTCAACTGTAAAGTGCAACCCTCGTGTAACGGTAACGAAGAGTTCTTCCTGAAGATGACCCAGCAGGGTCGAAACATGTAGGAGTGTGTTACAATTGATGAAAAAACGCTTTGTGCATTTGTTGGTGGTTAATGTTTTTTGTATAATATAGTGCACGGACATGGAACACATTAAATTTATGGCATACTTTCTTGTGTTGTGTAACCTACACATTATGGAACACACTGAACTTTGTGCTGTTGTCCGTATTAAAGTTTCCCTTGATTTAAGATTTGGGCTTTCAGAATTACCGTTATTTTTTTATTTCTTCTGTCGATATCCTCCCAAATTTATTTAGTATTAAGCGTTCAATCCTTTGAGGCCATATATCTTTAGCTGCTGACAACGTTGCCAGCGAAACCATAATAAATGTAATTCCTAACACAGCTATATATCACAAGCTCTTCGTAAAATATATTCGTATCTTCTTCCCAAATCTTGCAATGTACCAAACTGAATTGTTGGAGAAATGTAATATAAAAAGTACGTTAAAATAACTCAAACCTGTATATAGATCGAAACGTCCATTACACGTTTTTGTGGCATAACGCCTCTTGTGGTGTGTATAATATCTTTTCTCCTCGGTTTTCTCATGTTCTTGTTTCAAAGTAAACTGTTAAATTTTTATTAATACTATGACAGTTTTTATTATTGGATTAGGGAAATGTCAAAATACAGGCTATAAATATTTTATCATTATTAATATTTTCTTCAGTCAGAATTTCTTTTGTTTGCATATACACTTTTGTTTGCATATACACTTTTGTTTGCATATACACTTTTTCAGTATCTGAGAACATGTTGGTGGATATTTACTGAGCATAAGGTAGTTATGTAACACCAAAGAAAACGCGTTCCTAAATCAGCATCTGTCATATAAAGAATAGAAACACTTTCCTTACACACGCACAGGAAATAAACCTGATATGAGGTAATTATTGATATCACTTTATAAATAAACTTACGATGTTGTGATGATCTTCTAGGATGTTACAATGTGAAGCGCATAATTTAACAAATTCCGACATTTCGAAGGAACACAGCGCCTATGTTTTAGGGTTTGGTATGTCATGAAAGAAATGTTGCACCTAAATATTGTGAAATTTCTTCAGGAAAATTCTTAGTTTTATGTTTGGCCTATCAGAATCACATTTCTAATTATTACCCAGTTTTCAGTAAAAATAAACGCACAGGTTTCACTTGGTGTTCTCATACAGCACGGCGAGCTTTATTACATTCTTGATGCACATGGGGGCAACAATTTGTTTTCCTCAATCGCACAGCCGAATATCAAATTATCTTGTGAGAAGAGCCCAGAATCAAACTTGCACTACAACTGTATCCCATGCGAACCAGCAAAATACTCAGTTACACATTTCACTTCACACTCACACTCAAAATATTAAGATATGAAATCTGTTGACTCTGTGGTATATGCACATTTACGAGAGTTGTGTCTGCTAATAGGAGCGAGACACTAAATGACTCATGAACTCTTCTATTTATCCTTCCAAAAGGCTTTTGCACTGCTACATTGTTTGAATAGAGGGTGCTTTCTTTCCTTGGCCCTGCTGCTCAGTCCTGTTTCAACGTAGGTGGGGCGTCTCTACGTCCTGGGCCATGAGATCTATCTGTCAGTTTGGGAACAAGGGCATGGTTTTACCCAGGCGTTATCTTGACGCAGTCGTGGGCTTGGTTCGATTTCTGGGAAGGGTAGAAGATTTGACTTCTCAAAACATCCAGACCTGCTCTGAAAACCAAACTAGGCTTCTGTCTATTAGGTACCAGGTGTTCTTATCACGGATAAAGTAGCTGGAGCATGAAGATATGTACTCATTTTTCCTAGTACGGAGGGTACGAATTTATGGAGCTATATCTCCACTCCTGTTACTTATCCATAGACAGTTACTTACGTCAGCATAGGGAAAGTTTTAGGTAAGGCTCTACTAGGAAAATTAAGCCGCATGTCCTTTGGACTTAAAATCTAGCAGCATTAATTTATTTTGAATGACCTGCCTGATGTTCCAGGTATTCAAGTTTTATCTCCCTAGTTCCTTCTTTTACGCTTTTCGTGAAAACATATTTAATAGTTAAATCCTGTTCTAGCGGATTGAGAACACTTATAATTAATTACAATTCCCCTTCATAATAAGCTCGAATCCCGGTGGGGGCATTTTCCTCACCCCTCCAGACAGGCCCGGAGGCTCGCCCAGCCGCCTGTACAGTGGTTGGCAGGTCTTTGCCGGTGGTGCAGAGCCACACATCTCGTTCTAGCGCCGAGATTGCGAGCAGCTGGAGCTGCACCTCCACCTTTCAACTGTGCCTGCACAGGCATGTCATGCGGTGACTTTGACTTTACCTTCACAATGAAGTTAGAAATGATTCTTTTTTTTCCACCACATGTGGGTGAAATTACTGTCCATGTGCTGCCCACCGGCAATCGCTGCTTTAGCAAGTTGAAGACTTTACGTGATGTGCCAAAAAGCACTTTAATCAATGCTAGAGAGATTCTTTGAGGATTTACAGGAGATAATGATGTATGTCGTCTGTGAAATAAATGCATTGTAATATTCAAAACATTTCAGATTAACGACTAAAAGTCATATGCCACAATTTTGACTTGATTTCTCAGCATGTGTGCTCTCTTCTCCACAGGTACAGATTAGGCCGCCTGCATTACTTCGTGAGCCCGGTAAAATTAACATTAATTTTCTCTATATAGTACGTAACACAATGGCGAATTATACAATATTACATTTAATTCTTATTTTCTTTCTTGACGCTATTGTACGTAAGCTGCACTGGATACGTAATCAGACAAGGAAAAGTGAAAGTATTTACGTAGAAAACACAAGTGCACAGATACGGACTATTTATGTAAGCCTTATTTTCTTTTATAATGTCGTAGTACTTTTTACATTAGGTGAAATTGAAAGTCCTTTATATGATATTAAATTCGGTGCTGCACAATTGTTTTATTACTAGAGCGTTGTTTGTGAAACTCCATCCAGCAAATTAGTGTAACATTGGTGTAAAGAAGAAGATTGGTTGTAATATTTCATTTTTACATTGTAATCACTGGTGTGTAAATTTATAAATTTCAGAGGTGTAAAATATCTGTAAAGTTTATGGACCAAGAAATATAATTTGCTTAATAACTGGAATTAATTCCTTGGTAGCTTAACTTACACATATATTAAGTTCAAAATGTTGATATACTTCGTAAGGCTTCGGGATATTTGCTAGGGAGGTGAATTATTACATCAGGACATGTATGCGAAGGAACTGCAAATAATTTGTCCCTGTTATTCTCGTTATCATTCTTCACTCTCTCCCCACACATAAGGAAACGTTCATTAAGGTAAGAAATTGTGGTAGACAATTACGCTGACTGCTTTTTTAACTTCTTTATCCTCTGTGATGAGAAGGAATTAATAACTATGAAATTAAATTGTTGCTTTTTGGGAAAATTTGTGCTGATACAGGTTCCGGCTACTTTGAATTTGTCTAACGTAAATTCACAAATTCGCATCATCTTGTATTTCTTACAATATAGCAATTTTTTAAGTAAAATACGTCTACGTGTACCTGCTGTGTTTATCTGCCTACCTCGACGGTTCAGAAGTTACAGTCGTCAAACCGAAACGTGTACACGACTTCATGTTTTTGCTACGTTATTTTCTAATATTTTACATTCTAAAACTGCTCTAACAGACCTACACTTAGAAACTTCCACTAAACATTATTTAAGGACTTTACGATAAGTGCCTCTGTATTCATTCATCTAGAAGATATCGAATGGCTAATTACTGAGAAGTAAAACAATCATGCTCTAAGTGACATCAACCGGTATATATATAGGTCTTAAACTTTTAAATAAATCCAGTACTTCAAATTACTAAGGCAGGACATCCGCACGTCATAGAATATTTCTTCTGTAAATGAAATATTTAAAAATTTTTGGTTAGGCTAACATCATTTGAACCTTAAATATTACGTGACGTAATGAAAATATATTATTGTATAATATAAATATACGGTCTGCCGAGCATATTTGCCTTTTTATGGTGTAAAGGTTTGATTTTAATTGAACTGAAAAGTTCGGAGGCGAAAAGGTCTGCACTCTTTTTTAAAATAATTTTGCTACTTTTATGTGACATTTTTGAACAAAACAATTCTGCTCTGGGTAAGATATGAAACAGCTGTATTCCCAATATATTTAGAACGAATTATGGTGTCAATAAACCTGTTTATTTTCCTTTTGCATTCCACGTACTGACGACTGAGATAATAATATTTGTAGCTTGCTGCATGTCACTATGACATCACCAGTACTTAATTCAATCCCTTCAGCTGTTCTCGAGTGGCAGAATTTAAACTTATGTTGTACATAATGTATGCATTTGCATGTGGCAATGCTCAGTGTATTATTGTGAAGGAAGCAGATACTGTTCCGTCTGTAAATCTGTTTACATTACAAACCGGTCTGGAAGGAAGGGAAGTATTGTGCGTATAAGACAACCCACAATTAGTAAGTCGCTAGTGTTCGAAAAACATTGAACTGAAGTAAATAATCCTTCTTTTAGAAGCTAAGGTTTATATACTCCCCCCCCCCACACTCCCAAGACACGCACAATATGGTTGGAGTACAGTATGCAGTTTACTGGTTAAAATGAAGGCTACAATGCTAGACGTAGCAAAGTACATAGTTTAGGAGCTTTATAGAATCAGGCTGTATGTGTAAAGTGTTGTTCTGACAACACAATAAGAGACACTCATGCCGTTGCTGATGGCCAGTGAATTGGGCACACTATCTCTGAGCGCACTTCAACTCCCTTACGCAACACTGCCTTTTTTTTTACGAATGAGACGTTTAAATTACAGTGACAGGCACTAGAGCAAGCTAGTTCTACAGCAACAAGTGTCAGTGGTAGATGAATATTTGTGTATGAGTGGTATTACCATCCCGGACTCTTTGAACGTGATTTAGAGGTAAGTTCGAATAAACTTACGCTATATTCGTCTCATACTTAAATTGCGTTCTGTTATAATATGCATTAGGCACATTTAAAATGCGAGTGACATTCAGAGATCAGTGACTCGTATGCCCTATTTCTCGTCTTACTGTTGTATGTTTGTGTGTGATATTTCTGTATACTTTGAATTGTGTGTTGTGTCATATATGAAAGGAAGATACCTGTAGGCCTATATGTGCCCAGTTTGAGGGAAAGCTTTACTTATTTTAACGTCAATGGGTGTTTCAAGACACATAACTGTGTTCTGCGGTAAAATTAAAGACTTCCATATTTGTTGCTAGGCAAGCGGACAGGAGACTGCTGCGATAATGTCAACTGCATCGGCTCGATTCATGATATATATATATATATATATTGTTTGTTTTTGAATGTGCTGTACTGCATGAACACCTGCTAAAGCTGTGCAATATGTTACCGCACCATGTGTATCAAAATCTAGGGGTGCTGAAATGGCGAGCCTAGAAACATGAAGAACAGCAGCTACAAATTCATCTCTGTCATTTGTTGTTTATTGACTTGCCGATTTAAATGTTCCGTGTTAGAATGTTAAATTTATTAGCAGTTTAATTTGCAACCACTATGTTGTATAAAATAAGAGCCTTTGTTTCTTAAAGAATACAACACATACGCAACGTGACTTAGAATGTAAGTTCTTAAAGAGGTCGTCTTTAGGAATTAGCCCCTTTAATACAATGTCTAGGCTCTCTACGTTTAAATTGCATATCGCTTTCCTGAAGTATCTTCAGTTACGGACTGAATATAACTCTAATCTAATGTGTTCCATGCCCTTGCACTATATTATACAAAACACTAGTCACCAAACAAATGCACAAAGAGAGTTTTATCATCAGTCGTAACACACTCCTACATGTTTCGACCCTGCTGGGTCATCTTCAGGGAGAATTTTCTTGTTATCGTTACACTAAGGTTGCACTTTATAGTTGAGTGAGAATGTGCTGTTGACTGTGTACTGCGTTGTTTTTTGGAGGCGTGAACTCTCTGCGGTCCCGGCCTGCAGGCCCGGACCGCAGACAGTGCACGCCTCCAGTACACAGTACACAGTCAACAGCACATTCTCACTCAACTATAAAGCGCAACCTTAGTGTA
>BLKM01000844.1:1279264-1289395 GCA_013340265.1 Coptotermes formosanus
ACTAATGCGTTCTCAAGATGAAAAATGTTTCATAGTGTTAGTCTCTTATAGTCCAAGGTATGGATGTTAGATATCAATTCAGTTATAAGGACAAAGTCGGAATTATTGTGCGAAGGTTTTCCTTTTAAGTTTTCCCAGTGCCTCGCCCAATTCACCTCCTTGAAGGTATTAGCTTTTTCAGTGACGCATATGAATTACGAAGCTGTTCACTGCACAAAGTTCTTTAACTTTCTACAAAAACACTAGTCATCAACAAATGCACAAAGAAAGTTTTATTATCAATTGTAACACACTCCTACATGTTTCGACCCTGCTGGATCATCTTCAGGGAGAACTTTTTTGTTATCGTTACACTAGGGTTGCACTTTATAGTTGAGTGAGAATGTGCTGTTGACTGTGTACTGCGTTGTTTTTGGAGGCGTGAACTCTCTGCGGTCCCGGCCTGCAGGCCCGGACCGCACAGAGTTCACGCCTCCAGTACACAGTACACAGTCAACAGCACATTCTCACTCAACTATAAAGTGCAACCCTAGTGTAACGATAACAAAAAAGTTCTCCCTGAAGATGATCCAGCAGGGTCGAAACATGTAGGAGTGTGTTACAATTGATAATAAAACTTTCTTTGTGCATTTGTTGATGACTAGTGTTTTTGTAGAAAGTTAAAGAACTTTGTGCAGTGAACAGCTTCGTAATTCATATGCGTCACTGAAAAAGCTAATACCTTCAAGGAGGTGAATTGGGCGAGGCACTGGGAAAACTTAAAAGGAAAACCTTCGCACAATAATTCCGACTTTGTCCTTATAACTGAATTGATATCTAACATCCATACCTTGGACTATAAGAGACTAACACTATGAAACATTTTTCATCTTGAGAACGCATTAGTTGAAAATTTTGACACTCCTGTTACAACAAACATCTGTCTTAAAAAGCAGGAATGCTACAAAAATTCAGTAATGGTTTGTGGCCGTCAATTTTTTTGACCTGTGTTACTGCATATCCTTCTCCTTAAAATTTTGTGGTGATCAACAAATGTTTATGGATCTGATGGGTAGAATATTGCGACATTCCAACTTCAGTAACGGTTTTGCGAAGTACTTCGATAAGATGGATGCCAATAACACTTGATGTACCTTCCCATAATTTGGATAGGAGATAAATTAGGAAAACTACGCAAAAGTTAACTTTTCTTCCAGAGAGTAACACAACATAAAAGTCAAGGATAATTTTATTTTAGCTTCTCATTTAACGGCGAAAATTACTGAAATATTGCAACTGTATGTACCCAATTTTGTATGGAGAACACGAGTGCAGCTAAACGTCCACTCTCCCACATGCTTACATTGTGTGCACAGGGAGAAATTCCACTTCAAATGTAACCATGTAATTATATATATAATATTGTTCATTAAAATTATAAACATGACGAAGATGCAAAGCACTGAGACTCTATACGGGGAGTTTTAACTTAAAATGAAATTTGTTCTACTGGAAATCATACTGATGAATGTAATTAAAATGTATAATTATGAATTCATAAATATTTTTAGCTTTACTATAGTCGCGGAATTGTTTGAAAGTGAGCTTCAAAAATTTTTTGCGGAACCTTTATAACAACTTGTAACAGTTTACATAATTATACCGGTATATCAGCGTCTTTGACCTATATGACATATGCAATTAATGGACGTAATGAATGGACACTGATTCTTGCATTTTGTAAGTAATTATGCGCAAACAGTTAATAATCGAAACTAACTTTTGTGATTTTGAAATGTAAGAAGCGAACGTGGACTGAACGTGGTCTATAAGAGGTTCTGAATTTCTCTGTCGGTTCCAGATAGCCTTCCGGGCCACCATGCTCGAGCACGAGAACGCCCTGCTGCGAGCGCAGGTGATAACCTTGAAAGAAGAGGCGCAGTCACTCAGACACATGCTGCTGCAGACGAAGACGGAAGAAGCGGCTCATCAGCAGCAGCGGCCCACCTGATCACCTGTACTCGCTCTGTTTCGGTGTTACGGTATATGTTGATGTGCAGTTCATAAGAACCTAGACGGCTGTGAAAAACTTGTACATAAGGAACTAAAGGGTGTCATGTTACTTGTTTGCCTCTAAATTTATTTCAGAAGAAGACGATGTACTCCTAACCAGAATCGACATGGCTTGTCAGGGATCTGAGTAGATTGACTCGACGGTGCTCGAAATAGCCTATAGTTAATAATTTAAAAATATATACTCTCGCTTCTTTCACGTTCAATCTTGTATCAGCAATATTTAGGTGTGTATTAATTACGAGTCATCCTACAAATATTAGCAGATACGAGTATTTGTGTAAACGTTTGATACACAAGAAGCCCGCTAGCTCGTATAATGGTCCGCACTTCTGTTCGTGTTTTTTTAAATAACATTTATGTTTTATTTATTTCATTACTGAATTCTAACTTATCGTGGGCATCTGCAGCTCAGATTGTATGGCGAAGAAGAATAGCCTTTATGTAACTGAAAGTTTCTTGAATAAGTTTAATCAAATCACGTGGTTAATTAAATTCATAATTTTTAAAACTAACTTCTATGTAAAAATTTAAGTATAAAGTATCATGAACATGAATTACGAAATACTAATACGAGATACGTTTTTAAGTTCATAAAAAAAGAGACGCCCAAAAATATGTCAAATATCAATGAAAATGATTACCATGTCCATTAATCATTTTTCAATAAATATGTGACACGTGTGCACTAATTAGCCCTTTGATTATAATGGCATCCGTAAATATTAACATTGTTATTTATTTTTCTTAGAATCCCTTCGGCCCCATAAGTTAGCTTTCTAGACCTCTCATCTGCATGAAATATCTCTCGACATCGAAATCAACGTTATTCTTGCACCTCCAGAACAACTTCTTGAAACTACGAAAGAACAGAACACCTAACAACGATAGAAGAGGAGTCGCATGTCCCTTGGTACAAACTTAGAGGAAAAACGTGTTCATACTAATGGGCTTACTAGATGGAGCAGAGGTCTTACTAAGAAGCTAATACTTTCTCCGACAATCAAAATATTCCCTGCTTCTTACTAGCCCCGAAAGTTCATTGCCTTTTATAAACCAGCAAGGCAGTTACAGCGAAACTTATCCAGTCCACACCTGAAATCAAACTTGAAGAACAATTTTAGTATTACATTAATATTTACAACTATATGTTCAAAATGGTTTCATCTGTCAGGCCTTCCCATCAAAATTTATATACTCATTTGTGCCCCATACGTGCATGGCAGAGCTAGTCTGTATAAGTTTGCAAAGCAAAACCAGGGTGTACCTCTAAAAATGAGGCGACGGAAAATGTCCGAAGAAGTCGGCTATTTTAATTGTGTTAATATATTGTCATAAGAAAGCAGAACAAGATCATAGTCAAAGGCAGCTAATAGACCCCTCGAATGTCTGTCAAATTTTGATGCATTTGGCTAAGAAAATAATAAGACAAAAGTGCCTTCCCAAATAAGTTAGTAGGAGATTTAATTCGGGCCGAAATGACCAGCGTTCACTGCAGAATACTTTGCATATATTCTCTGTAACTGAAATTGAAAACCTGAAGGGAAGAGCGACTATGGCGGGATATTATTAAAACGGATTTCAAAGACGTTGGATATTAGGTTGTGGACTGGTGTAGTCTGCCTCAGAACAGGACTTAGTCGGGGGCTCTGTGTAAACACGATAATTAACTTCCTGATTTTTAAACAACTGAGGGAACACTGACATCTCAAACAGAACTCTGCTCCATGGAGTTAGATTGACGTAATTTCAGCATTATTAATCCTACCCAACAAATACTCAATTATCTTAACCGATTATGTTATGGGAGCTCAATAAATCCACACAAGCCCCCCCCCCCCCCCGGCCTCTCATTCTTAAGAAGATTTTCTGTCTCCTTTGCTTTATATTATGAACAACGTTTCTCAGAAAGTGTCCTTTGTTGGTGCTTAGAGATATACTGAAACCATTGGTAATATTTCCATGTTCGAGGGAAAGTATTTTAAATTGTTAACAACAAATGTACATAATCTTCTTCTGTTTTATGAAGGTGTGTAATGTAATGTATTTATAAAAAATAATGTAGCATATTTGTTTTGTATATCTTAATATCCCAGTCTGATCCGTCCGTTATAAAATAAATGGCCATAATATAACTTACTCTACACAACACATTAATACATTAAATAACACTTTTCAAGCAACTCAAGTGCAGTGAGTATTGTTAATAACCTCAGTGAGTCCCTGATCCTTCCAATATTTCGGAATTTTGGTAGAAAAAGTAAGCAATTGTTTTTAGAACATGTAATTTGCATTTATAACATGTAATTTGCACTATTTTATATATATTAGAAAAAGTTTCTTCAATAAATTTCTGAGCAGGTTCCTTTACCTTTAGCTTACATACTCTCATTGTCCCATTCGTATAACTACTGCCATGTGTCATACTTTATTAAAATGTGTGCAATGTTCGAACACATAAATATAAAATTAATTTCGGCACATAAAGTATGCCATAAATAATTAAACTGAAAGAGATTAATGCATGATGATATTTTAAAGCAGACGTACTGCATATTGCTTTCAAATTTCCCAAAACTCCAAGAAAAACCAAAGTTCGTAATTGAAGATGAACATCTATGCCACTTGCAGCATTTCAAGGCAGACTCTGTTCGCCGATTTTGTCATGTCGCTTTTTTGAGCACAAAATTACTACCTTCAAAACTATAACGTTGCCTGTTGTTTTGTATGGCTGTGAAAATTGGCCTCTCATATTGAGGGAGGAATATAGGCTGAGGGTGTTCGTCTTATGGTGCTCAGGGAGATGTAAGAGTGCAAGAGGGATGAGGAAAATGAAAGTGTAGAATACTACATAAGGAGGAGGTTTATATCTGTAACCCTCTCCAGATATTATTCGGGTGATCAAATGAAGAAGAATAGGATGAGCTTGGAAGAGGGCACACATTGAAGCCAAAACAGGCGCATACAGGGTGTTGATTGGGGAAACTGAGGGAAAGAAACCGCTTGGAAAACCGAAGCATCGATAGGAGAATAATATTACAATGGATCTTCAAGAAGTGGGATGGGGGTATGTAATGGCTCAGAATAGGGACAGGTGATTTGTGAATGCGATGATGAAACTTCGGTTTCCATCAAATGCAAGATATTTCTTGAATGCTGACGACCAGTTAGCTTCTCAGGACGGACTCTGCACCATGCAGTTAGTTAATTGGTTGGTTGGTTGGTTGGTTGGTTGGTTGGTTGGTTGGTTAGTTAGTTAAGTTAGTTTAGTCAGTCAGTCAGTCAGTCAGTCAGTCAGTCAGTCAGTCAGTCAGTCAGTCAGTCAGTCAGTCAGTCAGTCAGTCAGTCAGTCAGTCAGTCAGTCAGTCAGTCAGTCAGTTAGTTAGTTAGTTAGTTAGTTAGTTAGTTAGTTAGTTAGTTAGTTAGTTAGTTAGTTAGTTAGTTAGTTAGATACCCCTTCAGGGGCGATAACGTGTGGCCTGGTGGGAATATATCGACGTTTCCGAGGAACCTATTGCTCTCATTATTAGAATACGTGATTAGTAGCATGATGGAGAAAGGAGTTTTCTCTCAGACACTGCTACAGCTCCACACTTTTACACGGCTTCACACCCCGCAGTACAGCTCTCTACACGGTGACCGCAGTGATAACTTCAAGTCTCTCATTCTTTCAAATAAAGATTCAAGTCTTGTGGTATGTAGAACGTTGCCGATTGGTAAACATTAACAGACACTTCGAAGGATATGGCTGCCTCCATCGTCAAAGTTTACACAGTCCCAACTTTTAGACTCTTCCTGGAATTCAGATAATTTGAAAATGGAGGTAGCAAGATTATCGTAAACGTCAGCAACTAATGACCAGTTGGCAAGGAATCGTATCCCAGGTGATATTAATCTTCACCAATGCCGCTATAAGAAATCTGAATTCTTCTTCTTCAAATAAGTCTTTTAGCCCTGAAAGCGAATTCTCTTCAGTAAGACTGTGTGTGCCTTAAGACATGAAGATTGTAGTGTCCGTGACGCGGTGCCTGGTGGTTGTAGAGGCATAATAAGAACATCAAAGCAGAAAGAAAGTCGCAGTGAATAATCGTCTTGAAGCAACAAAGGTTGTGGGAGTCAGTCTAACGAGCTTATAATGAATTATAAACGACTCATTTTTCTAATTACGGTAATTATATATACCTACAAGTGAATTAG
Organism: Coptotermes formosanus; assembly: GCA_013340265.1. Classification (NCBI taxonomy): domain Eukaryota; kingdom Metazoa; phylum Arthropoda; class Insecta; order Blattodea; family Rhinotermitidae; genus Coptotermes; species Coptotermes formosanus. The sequence goes on from BLKM01000844.1 coordinate 1,285,514, forward strand.
AGGGTTTCGTACTCGTTGGAACACACTGTCTATATGTTATAACAATATTACAAAGAACAAAGCTGAGCTGTGACGATCTTACTAAAGGGGAAGAAAAATAAATATTTGTTTTCTACGTTGAAAAAGTCACCGGAAAAGCCCTCATTTTTTCTCAGTGTTGCTGAAACGTTTGGGTCATTATTCCAGGGGTGCACAGATTTTCCAAAAATCTAGGATCCAACTCAAAATTACGTGCACAAGAAGGGTGGCATGAAGCAAGAATTATATTGGGGACTAAAATATTTTAGGGGCCACAGTAAATATTTTGGTCTCCTTGGTGCTTTGGCGCCTGGGATTTGTGCGCCCCCGCATTAATCGGTATGCGATAAAGCATAAAGCACGTTGCTGGCGTTAATATTAACATTTTCTGGCAAGGGATTTCAGTAATATTTAAAAGCAATGAACAGGAATTAGGTACACATTGATCAGTATAAGACGGCAGGCTACTTGACAGATGGGTGGAATTTCTAAGCAGAGACTCTATTCGCATGCACGATTAAATCAGTATTGTTAAGATATGAAATTAAAAGTGCTCATAATGCTCTGGACGCAAAACCTTAAATCAACAATCGAGTAGGAATATATAAACACAGTTAAGAAGGTAATTTAAGTAGGGCCTTAAAAAGGGAACAGGGTATTTCGGTTTGAAGTGACTTAAATAGGTTAGTAAGGACTGGCGGGTTTTTGTGAAGACGGTAACGAACCTTTGGTTAAATAACGAGAGGAAAAATTCTTAAGTATCTGCTCAAGAACTATGGTCGATGGAGTAAGTTCGCTAAATAATTAATTTAGTCACTTTCATGTCGTGCCTTTCGACAAAGCACACATGCACACACACACACACACACACACACACACACACACACACTCTCTCTCTCTCTCTCTCTCTCTCACACACACACACAAACTTACTAGTGTACTTTCATCTGATGCTAAATAACACAGCAATTTGCACTAGTGGTAAGACTTTCGGCATGAACGAAGAATTTGTGTGTTCCTGGCTTTTCTGTCGGTCTCTTGAAGTCAATATTGGGATGGTAGGGGAAGAGGTCAAGCGCTTCTCGTTACCCCCTTCTTTCGCTGTAGTTGGTTGTCACACATCAGTTGAAGGATCGTAGTTACGTAACGTCAGAATAATTCGATCCTTTCTTTCTGTAATTCACGATTAATACGTCGAAAATACAAAGATAATTTGTTACGAATTCCTCATTTTTTAAAACCCAAAAAAGGAAAGACTTAATTTTAAAAAACATATATTTCTTTAACGTAGAGCGCTTGGTTTATGAACAACAAAATAATCTGTATTTAAATGTCTGTTGAAGCTACAGGATGTTCTACTTTACTCCCTCCGAACTTTCATATCGGTTAATTGCTGTCGAATATAGAGTCCTATGCAAACGATCTGAGTTTTGCAGAAACACAATGTTAGTATCTACAAGAGTGTTTAAATACAGTAAGATAAACCAAGGAGTTGTGAAAATTAAGTTTGAGCTTGTATAAAACTCCGACAGTGAATAAGCTAAATGATGTGGTTTCAAACTCTCTTACAAATATAACTACTGCTATGGCAACCATCTTTCACGGATATGCAGTCTTAACGAGAAATGGGTATAAGGAAGAAAAATTTTTGAAAAATAAACGCAACAGGAGCCACCTACATTAGCAAACACGTAGCACTGCTAGCAACATTATACGACTCATCCCCGCTGCGAGCTAGTCTTTCAAATTTCACGTTTTTTATTTAAATAAAAAAATATTGATGTTCTATTGAAACTGTTAAATTTCACTTAGTCCTATTAGAGCAAAAGCGTTTGACAGCCCCTGATCTACGTTACATTCACGCAAAAATAAAAGAAATTTCATTACAGAAATTGTTTCTCTCACTCCGTTCAGAATTCTTAATGTTTCCAGATTATTTTGATGGTCTACATTTTACAATATACAAAAGTGTGACTGTACTACAATTCCCTACGGCTATGACAATTGATCTACCACTAAGAAAATATTAAGGAATTTTTAGGAAGTTTATGAACAAAGCGTTCAGAAAAAATATTTAGATTCAAGAAAATACACGTACTTGTCACAGGGAGGCGGGGAAAATACAAAAGGAAGTTCGAAGCCTGTAAGCTTCTTGAAATATTATTATTTTTATGTCCTGAGGGAAAATCATGTAGAAGGGGGGGGGGCATTTAGTAGGCATGCAGTTGATAAAAAGCACGTTACAAGTTCAGTGAGTAAATTAGAGAGAAGAGGAGAGAAAGAGAAGGCAAGGAAAACGAGAAGAAAGAGAATAAGGGAAAAGAAAATGCTTCTGATGTCTAGGAACAGGTGAGTGAGAGACATTAAAATGGATACGAAACACAGAAATTTTTTAGGGGGGTCTGAATTACGTAGCTTAATGTAGGCAACTTGGAGCCAGTTCAGGTGTTGAATTACTCGTATATGACTGATTCGTAAGAGGGTTTTCTTTAAATTATTCAAAGACTCCGCCTCAATAACACAGTTAATGCAGGATTGGACGAATAAGATTAATTTGGAAGAAAGTTGAATGATACAGAACTGGTGTATTTTAAGGTACGAAAGGTATGCAAGTTGTCATAGGCGTGTTGATAAGAGATTAAAGTCTTCTGAGATACGATGGTTGCAGATGTTTCAGAAGATGTTTCTGCCCCCACCTTAAAGTCTAAACACTCTGAGAACAATGCTACCATTCAACACAGCGTCATATTACAGAAAAAGTTGCTCCGTATATCCTACGTTACTTTGTCAAAATTTGCCCTAGGTACTGCTCGACTATGAAGATGAAGATATGGCTATCGTCTGAAACGTCGATGCTCTTTATTAGCCGACATGATATAAAAACACAAAGGATTTAAGCCTTCAGTTATGGCTGCGTTTGTACCAAAAGTCAACTGCAAAGCAGGGGAGGAAATGGCATGTGAAAAGTAATATGTCCGTACGTTTGCTGTATCGAAGCCTGCAGCTTTTATTCAAAGATTTTATTTTCTCTCAGACGAATAAAACTAAGCTATAATATTTTCTGTACCTAGATAAAAAGCCATAAAAGCACACAGGGCGGAATGGTTTTGGACAAAATTTCATGTAATCCCAACGAGTTATATTCAAAAACGCTAATCACCAACAAATGCACAAAGAGAGTTCTATCATCAATCTAACACACTCCTACATGTTTCGACCCTGCTGGGTCATCTTCAGGGAGAATTTTCTTGTTATCGTTACACTAAGGTTGCACTTTATAGTTGAGTGAGAATGTGCTGTTGACTGTGTACTGCGTTGTTTTTTGGAGGCGTGAACTCTCTGCGGTCCCGGCCTGCAGGCCCGGACCGCAGACAGTGCACGCCTCCAGTACACAGTACACAGTCAACAGCACATTCTCACTCAACTATAAAGCGCAACCTTAGTGTAACGATAACAAGAAAATTCTCCCTGAAGATGACCCAGCAGGGTCGAAACATGTAGGAGTGTGTTAGATTGATGATAGAACTCTCTTTGTGCATTTGTTGGTGATTAGCGTTTTTGAATATAACTCGTTGGGATTACATGAAATTTTGTCCAAAACCATTCCGCCCTGTGTGCTTTTATGGCTTTTTATCTAGGTACAGAAAATATTATAGCTTAGTTTTATTCGTCTGAGAGAAAATAAAATCTTTGAATAAAAGCTGCAGGCTTCGATACAGCAAACGTACGGACATATTACTTTTCACATGCCATTTCCTCCCCTGCTTTGCAGTTGACTTTTGGTACAAACGCAGCCATAACTGAAGGCTTAAATCCTTTGTGTTTTTATATCATGTCGGCTAATAAAGAGCATCGACGTTTCAG
>BLKM01000844.1:1295708-1306510 GCA_013340265.1 Coptotermes formosanus
TTAAAAATTAAAATCACGACATTTCGGAAGCTGGCTCTGCTTCCGTCTTCAGTTGAATGGAGTGGGAGAAGAGAAGAACTCCTACTCGGTTGGGCCCCTTAGACGATGGAGGCTAGCTCTGTCTAAGGGGCCCAACTGAGTAGGAGTGCTTCCCTTCTCCCCCTCCATTCACCTGAAGACGGAAGCAGAGCCAGCTTCCGAAATGTCGTGATTTTAATTTTTAATTAATTTTTAATATTTTACTCTTCGGACGATAGATAAAGTCCATAAAACCATCACCACACAATATTATACACCATCGTCAAAACCTTTTAGAATTTACTTAAAAGAAGTGAAGAAGATGATGATGATGATGATGATCATCATCATCATCATCATCATCATCATCATCATGGTGTTGATGGTGTGTGTATGTATGTATATATAGGCCTGTACGTACATACACGCATCTGTAGCTATAGTAACCACTGTGTTTTACCTTGGCATGCACTGCGCAGTGTGGTCGTATTCACTTCTGCCTGTTTTACCTGCCGTAACTAAAGACGAGGTCGCTTAATTCCAGAACAGGCCCCAACGCGACGGTGAAAATGCCTTCCCTTTGCCGGAAATGGAACCCAAAAAATCCATACTACTTTGATTTCCTCCCGACAGCATCATTCCATTAATAATCCATATTCATATTCCGGGCATATACATTCGACAACATGAACCTTAGCAACTGACAGGGTTTCCAAATTAAATATCTCTTCCCTAACTTAAAAAAAAGTGTCGGCAGAGTGGTGTCTGTATAGCGCGTTCTGTATGCTGCAGTCTGTAGAGTACAGCCTGCATAGTCACTGAGTAGATGCGAGTAGGTGCGGGAAGTTCCTTTGTTCTCCAAAAGCTTCCAACGGGCTTTGGGTTTCTCCCAGCTTTCTATCCAACGTGTACCGGGGGTTTTCATACGGGAGGAGGCGAAAAAACAGCCGGATCCTGAGACTGACCAGTCACTCTATTTACTGTAAAGGTTAAGAATGTGTGGCGCTACACTTCCATTCTTCTTATGCGCCTTCATGGCGTGTGCAAGGGCAAATATACTTTTACTTCTAACATATAAAATTGGTCCATGAAATGTAGATTCTTTGGAACCAACCTTCGTGCCAGTGAGTTACTTGTGTTCAGCGTACGTCATATTCCGTGCGCACTGTCATGGAAGGCAATAATCAGCACACTGATCACATGCATTCTTATTTACATTACTGTATTTTTCACTTGAATGTTTAAACTTCCGGGATTTTTTGTTGCATGCTAATACAAAAGTTCTGCTTTATATGCTACAGTAACAAACACGCATCGTCACGAGTCCCATTTTCCCTTTGTTTTGTCTTTTCCATATAACCAGCCCTCGCAAACACTCGATTGTTTCTCCCTGTAAATTTACTTTACGGAAGAGTAATAAAGGGTGTTCATTTTCAACATAGGATTGATTCAACAAATTACGTAAAAGAACGGACATTTTTATAGTGCAGCTTAAGGGCAAGTGCGACAAAATCTTTCACTGGAAGCGGTTTCACAATTATCTTAGCAGCTAAGGGGAATGGTAGTGTAAGCTTTAAGGACTACAGACGGTCTACCCTACCAGTTATATTGCACGAGACAGAAACCATTGCTAGAACCTCCAGGCTCATGTCCTGAGTTCTTAGGATAATATTTACTATGTTAATCCTTAAAACAACCCTACAGTTCCACAGGAACAACAAAGCGATAATCAACACTGTGTTAAGCAGTTTCAAACGAAATTGCTGTTGAGTCTAGCTAGAGTTGAGGAAATGGTGACACTTAAAAAACCAACCTTAGTTTAAATACCTCTTGGGCAAGCGCAGAAAAAGCTGGTCTGAAAAGTCTCAACTTGCCTGAGGTGAATTGTTATTGTGGCAAAACAAATATATTTTAAATTTTTGGGTTCTGTGTTCACTTGTATCTAAATACTGTAGCTGAATTAGTCCTATGGTTCGAATATTGGTAAGTAATAGAACATTCTTTAGAATCCTTTTTTTCAAATTAAATTAACATTCATAAGCATTATGGGGGCCTTATTCCTCTACAGGCAAACAGGAAATAGAAACTTAGCTTTTACGCTTTAGTAATGATAGCGATGTGTCTGCCGCACATCCGTCGATAAGGCTGCCAGTCGAAATGTCTGTAAACATCCCAGTCTAACGCATCATTATCTGCACACAGAAATTCAGAGTACTGAAAACTATAAAGTCGTTGACTGTTTATTGTCAATTAGATTTTACGAATTGCGGAAAGGGGAGCCAAGGTGGCTCAGTCGGTATGGTGACTAGGTTACGCTATGAACGTTCGAGAAGTTCTTTTTCGATTCACAGCTCAGGCAAGGGCTTAGTTCCTTATCCGGAAAGTCCGCATCTGCTCTGGAACCAAACGAAACCGCTATTGAGTGGGCACCCGCATCTTTCTTTCCGAAGGTACAGCGGCCTGTTTATGCATCTGACTATTACTGCTATATAGTGGAGAGGTTAAGATTGAGTGGAGCCACACTTCCACTCCCCCACATGTCTTCATGACATGCAGAAGAAAAACATTTGTTTCGTTTGGGAGTGACATAATTCTTGGTCAATAGAATGCGAAAACTGTTGAAAAGAATCCATCACTTAATGTTATTAAAATCTCATTAAATGCAAAGTTGGGCTTAAATTCCGGCCCAGAATTTCAGCTGCATTTTTTAGATCTTCATTGCCTTTTACGCTAACTTGAAGCCGCTTCTGTACACAGCTGGAAAAAAAACTTTCGATATACCGGGATTCATGGAGGTTGGAAATAACTGTTCGCAGATTAAATTCCCACGATACATTTCAGAAACTGTGACAGACACGAATTTGAAGTGTTCGTTAAATTCTATTATTTACAAATCCGTCGTTCTGAAATACATATTCACCTTTTCAACAACATCCAGACCAAGGCCAGTTTGAGCTGCAGGCCTCTCAAGAGACAGCCAATTCAGCCTCAGAATTAGGATAACAATGATTATGATATCGATGGCGGTTAGGATGGCTAGAGTAATTCGATTTAATTTCTTATTTATATAAGTTCTGACTCAACAGACTAGCGGCCAATTACACAGAAGGCATAGGCATGAGGGGACAACATCACAAAAACCAACAGAAGAAAAGCCAGGAAAAAGAAAAGCAAAATCAAATCACTAGAACTAATTTAGTTACAAGTTAAAGTTAAATCGACAGAAGGGAAAAGGAATACACTTTGTTGTAGTTGTACTTCGCAGCCTATGTTGAGGGTATTTAACCTTTTAAAGCCTAGCGGTAACTTTACGTACCACCAGGTTTAACATTAAAAATTCTACGTGGTGCCCACATTGCGTTTATGTGTTTTGTACGGATCTCAGAACAAACAGCAACTTTTGCCTTATAAAACATTAAGAGACTGGTTTTTATAACCGAAGTGGAGAGTGTTTACAGCGCGGTACACACTGAGTCCTTATATAAAACAGATAAGCTTCGTCTTTAAAGGGTTAATATACAGTACACTACCATAGTACCACGAATAACACTGAAGATAGAATAAACAATTGTGTAAATTTATCAATAATAACAACAACAAAATATTAGTGGGAATTATGAAAATAATAATTCATGACACCACGATGTGACCTTGGCTTATGGATAATATAACCTTCCCTGAAGAACGAATGTACGAAATAATATTTCAGTTAATTAAAGTGCAGGGTTAACTGATCGCGAGCCAATTAAATACACAGCACGAGTGCACAGCCACATACACAGGCAGACACAGTCACACAATAGAACAAAGGCAGAACACAAAATGACAATAGCAGAGCGGATTAGTGTGACTAATGATTCAATATAATACTAAAATATTTACAGGTTATAATACAATACTGATACAAAAACAATCTCAATAATAATAAAATAAGGCAATTGAAGTTTAACCTCGAAAGCAGAAACCAAATTAACAATACGATACAAAACAAAGATCTTTGTAGTTTTCAGGTAGCACGCTGGAAATGGGAAAAGTTTAAGCAGAATCGGTTTTTTCCTGAATATTTATTTCCCTGCAGTTGGTATTAAAAAATAAGAATAACAACCACAGTCACAAAAAGAGTAATAACATTCAGGTTAGTAAAGAATCAGCAAAATATTCTTATAAAAGACCTTAATTTGAAACGAAGTAGATCTATACGTGCTTAACAATTATTTCTTCCTCATACCAATCAACTGGCATTAAATTTTATAAGTGTTTCATACATGATATTGTAACGTACACCCATTACATACGCATTATGTTTCGTCAATGACAATCAATTGGTTTTATGTACATCAAGTGAAGGACGTGTTGACAAAGTAGTGTTTGATATTACAGTTAAACATGGTTTGAGTACACAGTGTTGTGTTAGTACATTATTCTTCAGCTTGATTTGTGGTTTCGTGTCTCGTTTTATCTTCCAGTGTGATCAGATAAGCCTAGAGTCAACAGTAGTCTGCGTACAAGCAGCCTTTAATGCTCTGTCACTATGCTGAGTCCTATCATTCAAACCGCTACAATACCAGTTTCAGCTTTACCTCTGCCCTTCACTCTATTACTGACTACCGCTGTCAGCAAACAAGTTCTTGTTACCAACTTCAGAACTTATAAGTTCTCCCAGGCTCTGCAGGGGAAGCTAATGGTCGCTCAGGATAGTGTATAAATCTGTCCCTTAAGAACCCGGGAATTTTATTCTCGTGCTCACGGCACGCCTCCCTGGAATTTATCCTAAGCCAGACAAACAAACTCCATGGAGCAGGGTCCTTCCTGAGACGTTAACATTTTTCAGCTAGTCAAGAAATTGCCGTATTGCGTGGAAGCCGGGCCGTCCATTACCATGTTCACAACCGTCAGGGTCTTATCCCTCTCCCAAGCCAGATCAATCCAGTCTACGCCCTCCCTCCTAACAAATTTAAGACCCCACTATAATCTTATCATTCCATCTAAGCCAAGATCTTCTAAGTTATCTCCTTCTCTCAGGTTTCCCCACCAAGAATCATATGAATCCAGACTATATTCACACACCGCTTGTAAAATTTGCCCCTAGACTTCACAAATGACTTTCTTTCAGGTCTTCTGGTAAAATTTCTGTAAGCATTTCTTTTTCCTCGCTCATGCCACATCCTCCGCTCATCCGATAATTTTTATCACAATACCAATATTGTAAGATATTAAAAATGATGTAGTTTGCGTTATGTATTTTTTTACCGTTCCCCTGTTACTACATCTCACTAAGGTCTAGATAAGATTCTCTCCTCGTGATTCTGTTTAAAACTCTCGTAACCTTTGTTGTTTCCTTTAGGCTAGGGACCCAGTTTCACGCCCATATCAAATACGCCTTCAAATTTCATCGTCAAATTTTGAGCTTTTATGTCCATCCCATCCGCCTACTGCATAGAGTGTCCCACTCGTACCACGAGACAGGACACAGCTTTGTTTCAGTCTTAAGATTTAAAATTAGAAATAGGGAATAAGTAACTGTGAGCAAAATTTCAAACATTTCATGTTTTCCGAGAGCGATTGAAAGTATTTTATATAGGCCTACTCGGACATGAAATATAATAAACTGGAAATATGGCGAAAATTTAAGTGACGTCATTTTATTCTTGGCATGAATATATTTTTTTCTTTTCTGCCTCCTTCCTGTTTTCTTTCTCCTTCTAATGAGGCTTCAGCCCACTTTCGGGCCATAGTCTGTCCGACATTGTTTCTTCAACTGATCTGCAACTCTAACTTCGGCAAAGTACAGGCCTATTACCCTCGATCTGTCAGGATATTGAGACGACAGCTAGCCACACTGCTGGTCTGCAAAGTTGCGCAGAGTGTTTATGCCCTTTTTACATGTTTAGAGTGATCAAATCCATGAAGACTTTTACAGCACCGCCGGGAGAGACACTGTCACGCCATGACTGGTCGTCGGATGGGCTGTAAAATGTATTTCATGATGACATCAATAATTAATGAATTTCCAGCTGATGACGTGTTTTAACGAATTACAATTACACGTCATCAAAATCTGTATGAAATGAAAAGCAAAGTCGGGCTTTTCCTTTATTGCTTTATGCTACGTTCTGAACAGAGTGGCCATAATGGTAGGTTATTGATCATGACTTTAAGTGACACGTACGTAGGGAGGAATCCTATTGTGTCCTTAATTATCACTTGCAAAGACACGATACTGGGAATTAAAAATTCCTAGTCACAAATATGAATACTCCCGAAAATTTGTCGACTCCGATTTATGATTACAAGAGAAATGTGTGTTCTTTTCTTCAAACTGGGAGCCAATCCAAGCTAAGCAGCAGAATCTTCCTTAACAAACTGATAGTGTTTCAGTCGTTGGAGAATTTAGCGGTCTTTTAAAAATCCGAAAATTAATTTCCGTGTTTAAAAATCCGTACATTAAATTATATTACGAGCCCGTTGGACCCAGTAAATTTTATTACATGTTACGTGAATAACCCAGCAAATAAGAATGACGCTGGTGACAGTCGTAAAAGAAAAATACATTCCGGGATTGCTTCTTACTAGTGAAGTTCAAAGCGTCTATCCTCCAAAGTATCTTCCAAAACAATTTCCATTGTGTTTTATGGGTGTGAGTCTTTCTGTTTTACTGTACAACAAAAATGTAATATATAGGCCACTGGTAATCTAACAGTATAGAAAAATATTCGGAAGTAATGAATGAAGCAAATGATCAAATTAGGGTACTACATAATGAAGTGAATGTTTTATAGAGATTACTACAGAACGTTACGATAGGTTGTATATTTACCAAGGGTGAGGAAAATAAATAATGCATTTAGGCATTTTGGAGAACCGCTTGAAAAACAACCACTTCAAAGAAAAGTAGCGACTGGGAGAACAATATGAAGACAGGTCTGGTGAAGTGATTGTGATTATCCGGACTGAATGAAAGTGAGTCAGGGTCGAGTTTGGCATGAATTGTGTTTAAATTTCCACTTTTCTGATTGTGCAGTTTCAAGTCACGTGCAGCGAATTTCTTTCCGAATTCGTAAGCAGGGAAGGACAAGAAGAACCGAATGGGTGGGTAGCTAATGCACAATCTTGTTCTTGGCAAGGAATGTGTCTCTGTTCACAGCCGAGATGGCCCATCCATACCACCAGCTTCTGTCTCCGCGCTTATCCGAACTGTCACCGGGTGGTCACAACACTGAGTTACCTTCTGCTGGAGGCATCCCGTCTCTTGCTTTGGCGCCTCCGGCAGCAGCGTTCATGGCCTCACCGAGTATCCTGGGCGCTTTCCAACCGTACTCGCCTCTGTTGCCTATGATGGCGGACTCCAAAACAAGTAGGAAGTTCTAATTAAATCTCTGCATTGTGATCTAGACGTCCATATTTTGATAGTTAGATCCCATTTGTAATTATTCATACGGCCTACTGTACCATTAGAAAAATTTGAATTTTTCCACACTGTGTATTTATGTTTCGTTTAACTCTAACAACGAATATCGATTACCTTTCTCTAGAAGTTTAAAGGACTAGCCTTTGCAATGCGTATTGTTTGTGTTCTCTGTGATGTAGAACCGAACTTTAGATGTACATAAATCTTCACAGTGTTAATATGAGTTACCCCGTAAAAAGGTAAACTATCAAATCGAATTTCAAAGCAGCAATCGGTAGGTTTGAAGGTCTGAAAATATTTTACATTGGAGCTACAGCTAACGTTTCTGTCTGAACTCAGCTAATAGAGTAGTGAGAAGTAAAATATTAATCGACTGATCGACTACTGGAGTAAAGTTCTCTGGAGAAACAAATATTCGCTTTTTAATCAGGAAATCAACATCTTTTCCTACAAACCCGAAAATGTTATTACCCTACTCACATGGGCCCACCTTTGGATACTATCCTAATTCGCGTGTGCGAAGTGGATATCTTAATATTGTTTCTCTAGAAGATCAACTTTAATATCATCTTCATCTACGCGCAGGTCTCTCAAAGCTTTTCTTCAGTTCAGACTTTGCTGTGGCAACTTTGTGCGCAGTTCTAGCCTCCACATGACAGTCACTCAACTCTCTTCCACAGATCCCCTGCTGACGCGAGCCCTGGCGGGGGTCGGAGCGTGTGGCACACCAAAGAGACCGCGCGGGGAGAAGAAGCCCATCCCGGAGGACCAGAAAGATGAAAAGTACTATGAGAGGCGGAAGAGGAACAACCAGGCAGCAAAGAAATCGAGGGACGCGAGGAAGATCAGAGAAGACCAGGTAAGTCTCGATTTTAAAATAAAAATAGCACAATTTATAGAACAGCTTAAAATGAGAAATGTAGGTAAAAATAAAGGTAATATTTTTACTTGTTCCATTATGCTGGTGTAATATTTAGCCTCTCACCGTAAGTGAAGAATGTAGAATAAAAGTGCAGAAAACGGAGAACACTGGGTCCAAAGGAGACGAAGTTGCTGCAGAATTGTAAAAAATGGATAACGTGGAACTTCATAATTTGTAACCTTCTCTAATCATTAAGCGTTGTTTACAGTACAAAAAATAATGCCTTATATGTAATTCTTGAGCTTCTGTAGGCCTGTCTGTCAGTTTGTTAACTGTTATGGGTTCCTAAACCGGTGAGAGATTTTTATATACAAACTTATATTGGAGAATTTTCAATAAAAGCTTTAGTGTAATTTTGATTCTCGGCGACACTCAGCGGCAACAAAGCCTTGTTTAAATAAGAATGTAGATGGCATATAACCCAGAATATGTTTCACAGGTTTTACTGAAGTTGCATACCGAAGAATTCCGCTAGACTTTGTTGTAAACTTCCGATTGTTACAAGCATTAGTACACAAGGAAGCCTAGTTTACATCAGTTGCGAATAGACTTTTGTGTAATGTTACCCTTTGACAGGTTTTATTAAAATTTGGAAAGGAGACTTTCGACCAAAATTTGTTTTGCCTTTCCCATTTTCATAAAAATGAATTGGTAACAATTTCTCACATACAATTAGGGGAAATCAGATTGCTAATATTCGCTTATGACAGGCTCCCTTGAACATAGGGGAATCATAGGAGCAATTACGATGAGAGGGTAAAGTTCACCGGGCTTAATTCGGCACTGCACCATGAATGCGTGCGGAGTGTGGAGGCGAAGTAGCATAGATTCTTATCCTCAACACCGGAAAGACATATGCTCAGGTTCACACTAGAGCAGATTAACCCCAAAATTTTAAAACCTCTTTTAAAATTTGTTATCATGATATGGCTTTTGAAGTAATTAGAAGAAACAAAAACTTTTCGGCTGAAAGCAGTAGATTATTGTGAGTCAAAAATGATCTGACGAATATTCCAAATTATGATACTGAAGGAAGCAAGGTAAATAATAATGGCTGCCTAATCTAAGCCAAATGAAGGATGAGGACCTGAGCAACGTAAGATTCGAAATCAGTGGAGGCTGCAAGAACAAAACAAGCAGTTCTGAGCGTGACCGCTGGATCCTATTTCACTATAGCACTTTAATACAACACGTTTATTATAGCAATCGCATTTTTTGTAAAGAAATTCGTAAGTGCAGACTCTGTCAACTTTCTATGTGTATCTTGTAATATTAGCATATAAGAGGGAAGAAATGATGGAAGCATACTGCATAATGGGAAACTACTTACAATTTGTCAGCTTCATCGCCTATTATTGGAAAGGCGAAATGAAAGAATAAATACTGGTGTTTGTAAAAGACACAGAAGAAATATGGAAAAAATAAAACACCTTCCTTCCGAAGTAGTGAAAGAAGAGAAATCTTGGATGGCCTAGGCGATAGCAGGCTAATAACCTAATATTAAAATTTATTTTAAAAACACATTGTGGTCTCGTGAAATGGACTTATCTGGCTCAGGGTAGGATCCGGGTTACATGAGATTGAAAAACTTTGGCTTGCATAAAACTTATGGAATGTCTTTACTGGCTGAGAGACTGTCAACTATCCGAGCTAAATTCTGTTTCACTACAAATTATAATAACAAAATGAGACGAAAAAAGACATCGTTTCTAACATTACAGTTATTCTTGAGAATAGTCGATATAGACCAACGTAAAAAAAGGATATAAAACTTGATTACATCATGGCGTAGGCTGACCAGGCTTTACTGTCCTGCACATCGACCGGAACGAAACTTACATAACAGATGCTGCTATGGTCTGAGTCAAGTATAAGACAACATATCGGTTGGAAATACAGAAGTTACTCAGAAAATTTTACAATATAATCACTTCTAAGGGCAGTAAGAATTCGATCAATAAAGTTGTAACAGAATAACAAAGGAGCCCTGAGCTTTCGTAGAACGTTAATTGAAGGCTTAGATTTTAGGCAAGGATACTTGCAGAACGTGGATCTTGAAAACAATAATGGGTGAGGAACTTGTTCTCGCAACCTAAGGAAAGGATAAGTTGCCAATTTAGATAAGAATTTTTAAACGGGTAGGCCCACAGGACGACTGAGAACAGTAGGCCGAGGAGTGTGTTAGGGCTTAAGAGTGTGGACCTAACAGAAAGTTAGAAATTTAATGTGTTCCATGTCCGTGCACTATATTATACAAAAAACACTAATCACCAACAAATGCACAAAGAGAGTTTTATCATCAATCTAACACACTCCCACATGTTTCGACACTGCTGAGTCATCTTCAGGGAGAACTTTTTTGTTATCCTTACACTAGGGTTGCACTTTATAGTTGAGTGAGAATGTGCTGTTGACTGTGTACTGTGTACTGGAGGCGTGAACTCTGTGCGGTCC
>BLKM01000845.1:11404-23799 GCA_013340265.1 Coptotermes formosanus
AAAGTCCGTGTTTGTTCTGAGATCGGTACAATACACATAAACGCAATGTGGGCACCACGTATAATTCTTGCATGTTAAACCTAGTGGTTTCTAACGTTACCGGTAGGCTTTAAAATGTTAACTGTGTGGTCGTGCAAATTGAATGGCAGCTGGTGACTTAAACTGACTGAGACATCAGTACTTCTTGAATCGTAGTTGCAACTCTAGCTGATAGATGTCAGCACACACGGCATAAGTGGTTATGTCATAGACAAGAGTTTCATGTCTACCGCTGCCTCTGGCGTTTCGTAACTACCGTGATACCATCTCTGATTTAGGAAATGGTTCAATGAAGGAGTAGTTACGTATATCTGCTGTACTTCGCGGTGGTATAGTGGCGAGAGTTCGCCCTATTTCCCCAGAAACATCGACGACCGCCGACACGTTGATGGCTTTTATTGGTGACTGCACTGAACCTGGCACAACGGTCATCAGTGACTGCTGGGCGGTGTACCAGGACATCGGGACCCATGGATACACATACCACTCCGTCAACTATAGTAGAGCAACTGTGGTCTTCGTAGCTACCCGTGGCCTGTAAAACTGTAACCGTGCCGGAACTAAACGGGAACAAATTGAAGAACGTCTAAGAAAATAATGCTTGTAAAACATTGTGTAAGTGAAATTACGTTACGTTGAGTGAATGGAATCTGAAACATTTCTATAAATGATTTATTGACAGGCACATATCATTTTGAGAGAAATAAAATTGTATCTCAAATTGGTATCCACCAATCAGAGGACTGCATGACGTAATTAGTCTTCTTCGTGATTGGGCACAGGGTTTGTCGCGCCGTGGCCAGGCGGCTTTTGTTATTGGTAGAGGTTGAGTGATGCGCGGCAAGGCGTTAGGTATGAGCTTGGGTGATGGTCGTTGAAGTTATTATGGAGGCGCATTGTGCGTAAACTTGGTCCCTGCATGCAGGACATACGCATTTGTGGCTAAGCTACTTCAGTTATAATAGCTATACTAGATGATCTGTGTATAATAGTACAGTTATCCAGAGTACTAGTTTTGTATGCATTACGTGATTAATGGAGAGAGTTGGGAACGCAGCGAAATGTTTGGTGGAAAGGTAAGCTAAGAATTTGTTCTTAGTAGACGTGCATGCATAGAGCAAATTTCCTGTGTAAGCTTGTGTTTCAAATGTAGACGAAGAAATGTTTGAACCAGCGCGGAATAATAAGTGTTCGTTCTTGTCTTGTTGCGCAGGGCATGGAGATGGGTAGCCATGTTGCTTTTTGCTGCGGGGAAAAACGTGGTCCGTGTGGGTGTGTGAGTTCGAGGAAATAATTTCGACGGATTTTATCCATCCACCTTCGAAAACTGAGGTAAGTACAAGATTGTTGACAACCCAGTGATATGTGGACGTGTATGAAGATTAATTATACATTTGGATTTTTCAGATAATTGCCGATAACTGAAGGGGTTCAGCAGCCCGCAGGGATTATAGTTTTAGATATGCCCCAGAAAGGAAAGAGTAACTCAAAAGGAAAACGAAACCATTGAAGCATATGGTTTAAATGAAATTGCTTCGTACTTTGAATGTGTTGCATGCATGCAACATGGCTTCTGCCGTGGTAGGAAAAAAAACCAGTCCTAGCTTCAATGAATCTTAAATTTTTGGTCTAGTGTATGAAAGAGGGTAATTAACCTTTAGATTATGGAGCAAAAAATCCAACTTTTTAGTGCGGTGTTGGATACATCTTTTTTTTGTCCAACCTCTTCTTTCAAGTTTGTTACGCTTAATTAAGGGCAAAAATGTCCTGTATTCAGATTGTTCATGCCTTTTACAGGCATGTGATCTGTTTGTGAAAAGCAGGGATTTGATGATTACTGTTGGCGATCTGTCTCCTATTGCCAGTGAGGCAAATTTCCGAAGAAGAAAGAATTTCTGGTTTTCAGGTTAGACGTGTAGTGGACATCTCCGTGGTTTGCAGTAAACAAGTTTGGAATGCCATTGCTTTTTATTGCTGAAGTTTTGGTTTGGATTGTACTTGAGCAGCTTGTTGTGTGTTGTGTTTGAAGGTGCGGGATTACGGAGTGCACAAATGCAAGTCTGTTATGGACATTAACATACTGTGTCATTTCAGCATGTGGCACGATCCGTTTCTTCCTGCGCAGGATATTGTGCAGAAAGAAGATCAGCCGTGTGAACATTTGGAGCCTGTGGCTTGTCAGTGCTGTCGGTGCATGTGCCCTCACTTGCCAAGAAGTGTGCCAGTGCAGCTGGTAGATGGTTGGAGCCTTTGGCAGCAGTGGAGAAGGTAATGACCCCTCAACATACAGACTGTACGCTGTTACACATGATGGGAATGTCGTAAATGTAATAATGCAAAGGAGTGGTCACTAGTGTGTGAAGTGATGAAGGAAATGGTTTGTGGTTCGCTTAAACCGTACTGGACTTGCAGAGGTCTGGAGAGCATAGTTGGTATAATGATTGAGGCTGAAACCCCAGTGGGGGCAATTTTATCTTCATACTCAATTTATACCAGCAGTGGGGCCCACCTAGCCTCCTGTGCAGTGAGTACCCAGTCTCTTTCGTGGGGTGAAGTGGTTGGGTGTGGTGTTGAACACCAATCCCCATCTAATGCCAAGGTTAGGAATCAGTATAGTTCTACCTCTTCTCACTGTGTGCCAGTTATGGCATGTAATGGGTTGACCTTTTCTGTTACCTAAGTGGGCTTTCATCACAGTAGTGTTACAATGTTTAAATGTTAGGAACCTAAATGCCAGAGTGGTTTAGCACTTGTGATGCACGGTTGACAGTTTTGTCACATCTTAGTGAAGTTACAGCTCACTAATAATCGTGTTTCATTCTCCCCTGTTCTCACTGATGATTGCTGCTCTTGTCTTTTTCTTTTACGGATGTGTTGTCTTGTTTTGTCAACAAGAGACTTGTATGTACACGTGCATGCACAAAACTGGTCCAGACTTCTGTATTATTTGTCTTGCAGTGGAAATGTGGAAGTAAGGTACAGGATGTTTAGCCCAGGCGTCTATAAATTTTCAAAAAATCTTAAGTCTCCTCAGTCGTTCTGGTGTCAGTAGGTTGACATGAAACATGTTCCATACTGAGGGCTGAGCAGATATTAGGTGCCTCTTACAAAAATTAAGCCACCTGGTAACATGGCACCCAGGATTTGTGCAGCCCTGTCTGAGTCATTCAGTGAAGCTCGCAGAGTTGTAAGAAATAGAAGCTGTCTCTGTGAACGTAGACAGCACTCCTTTCATTGTGGTCATGTTATGTTTCACAAGAGTTATGCAGCTGCTGGGGAAGGAATGAAACTATTAGCAGCCGTGCTTGTGGTCAAGAGGTGAAGGACCGTTTGCTTTATTCCTGTTGTTACCATGTCTGGTACAATTGTCTTGGCCCATACCATTTACATGTTCCTGACATAAAGACACACTGAAGGATTACTTATTGGTGTACAACTGAACACTTCCATGTGGCTTTTACAGTGGCGGCTTGTGAGATTTCCACATAAACTTGGAGGAGAATCTTAAGTAGAGAAAGCAGGACCACTGGGGAACCACCATCCTGTTGCGAAAGGACGGAGCTGTGTAGCAGAAACAGTGGTCTGCCCCGTGTTAAGGAACAGTGCACACCGGCTTAGACAGGGCGACATGTTGAGGTGCCTAGCGTTGTGCTGGTGGTGGTGAGTCAACAGAGTTTGTACGCAGAAATTGTGAAGGGCGAATGTATGTGTGTGTGTGTGTCTCTGTGATCTGAATACACAATATTTACCTGAATGCAAGACGGCTCTAATGTAAGACAACCCCCCAACTAAAACACATCTGCCAAGGGGAAATTTTTTTTCAAACTCTGATATGACCCTCACCCCCCCCAAAAATAAAACATGGGCTAAGAGAAAGTACTTTACTATTAATTTTGTATACTCGATACACAAAGCATGTCAGATCCTATCTGCCTGGACCAATCAGTGTCCCTGTGTCCATCTTCACAGTCAGTGCCTGTATCTTCCCCACACTCACTCCTTACATTCCTATCCTCTTCACTTTCATACCACAGCATATCATCGTAAGTCCTATCCATTACATTGGCTATATAGCACTTCTTGAAAGCCCTGCAGAATCACTTCTGGTGAGATGCACTGCCATGCTGTTGTGGTATATTTCTTGGTTTATAAAGTTACTTGAACTCATGAAATGCACAAGTTTCTCCACAGATGGTGTTAGTGGTGTTAAGAATTTTAAGTACATGTGTTCTGGATTTTTGTGTTGTGTCTGTGGTCTGACGAGGCTGAGTTCATGGCTGTTTTTGTGGTTTTTAATTTGTGGAGTGGCCCAAGGTTTTATTTGTGAGGCTTGTAGTTAATTTTTAATTTTTCAGTTGCCATTTTCCTGTTATTACGCTTGGACTAGATGTGTTCTCAGGTTCATATCTTAACAGGCTTACTGTTTCTAGTTTGTGCAGTGGCTGAGAATAGCTCAGGGTAAGAGGTCCATGGGGTTAGGTGCTGCTTTGCCTGAATACTGAAACAGAGCTGGCTTTTGAAGCGTGCTTTTTTACAAAATTGAAGGATGGACTGCCCAAAAAAAGATTGTGTCGCTAGTCATGCTTGGTTCTCCCACTGTTTGCGTGTGATTTGGTGATGCAGGCCTTGGTTTGTCTCCACAGTGTCTGCTTGATAGTGACCCAGTTTGCTTCAGTCTGATTTGGTGCTGCTTCATTCATGTATTTAACATATTTAAGTGCCAAATTTAAAAAAAAAGACCTAGTCTTGCCTTCAAGTAAATAGAGTAATGCCAGGAAACATTGAGTCCAATTTCGTAACAGGACATGTGTACGCATTTTCCGTTTTCAGAAGCTGTGGGTGTGGGTGTGGAATTGCTCTCTACCTTGAAATTGAAGTGTAATTTTAGGCTTTGTGTTCAGTAAGTTCCTGACATACGTGGGTAATTGATTGTGACAGTTTCTGTGTAGGTTGAAAACTGCAAGTCCGACAGTGCTGAAGTCTGATGTATTTTTTGACGTATACATTCCTTTCATAGTTAAAGCTTAATTGAGAAAGTTGTATTGTAATTGTGACAGACATAAAACAGAAGTACACGTACAGTAACTGTGTGTGAGAACATAGAATGGTTTCACATATTGTATTATAGTCGAAGCGCTGAAACTGTTGAAATAGTAGAGATACAAGCCTCGTTAAAAAAAGTGCTGTATGCTTGTATGTACAGATGTGCATGACTTGAACCCAGGTAAGTTGGGGACTTACTGTGTAGGGTGCTTACAATAAACGATGTAACTTTGTAATGCTGTGCATTTCATGGTGTTAAAATGGTTTGTTTTTGTTGTAACTCATATTTTAAATGGTATGTGTATATTATCTTGTACACCATCAAGTTTTCTGATCCACCACTACCTCAGTATTTGAACTGCTGTGTGGTTTGTGGTTCTGCACTGCTTGAAGCAATTCTGCATGTGTGCCTCCCTAGGTGGCACACTATGTGTGTTACTTGTCACGACTTGTCGTAACGGTATTGTGCATACCCATCACTTATGTTTTGTGGGAAATGCATTCCCTTATGTGTTGTAAGATCTTTGCTGTCTCAGATGCGTGTTGCATTTGATAGTGATAGTGCAGTTCAGTTGCTTCTGTCTTATTGACCATGAAAATACTGACAGGTTTTGGAAAGTAGAGCATTAATTGTGTTGGTGATTGACGGAAGTGTGGGTATATGGGGAGAGATGCTTTAAGAGTTGCCACATGTAAAGTTCTAGTTACTGTGATATCTTTTAAGAGGTACCCTCAAGGTTCAAAATGTTGGGTGACACCAGCAGAAAGGTGATACCTGGTATGCGTGAATAGCCATTCAGGGAATCAGCAGCTGTGTTCCTGCATTCCAGACGCATTTGTTTCGTGAGCCAGGGTTATGAAACTACACTTCAGTGAGCCGCTTTTGCGTTGGGGAAACCATACAGCTATTGGGCGCTTACGGAATATATGCTGTTTGAAATGTAATAGGAACTATCGATTTTATTGAAATCAGGACTGAAGTACTCTGTGCAGAACTTTTCTCTTTTCACTGGAAACCTTACAACATTGATTCAAGTGTTACGTAAAGTCTCTTGCGGTTTACGAGTCTGCACACGTGTATAGTTGTTGGCCTCTAACTAACTCCATGGAGCAGAGTCCTTCCTCAGAAGCTAACAGGTCCGCAGCTATTCAAGAAATTCCCTGCATTTTACGGTACCTGAAGGTTCATTTCCACGTTCAGAAGTGCTTGCAACCCATCCCTATCCAGAGCCAGATCAGTGCAGTCCATGCCTCCACATCCCACTTTCTGAAAATCCATTTTGTTATCCTCCCATCTACATCTAGTCTTCCAAGTGGTCCCTTTCCCTCAGGTCTCCCTACCAAAACCCAGTATGCATATCTCCTGTCTCCCATACATGCCACATGCCAAGCCTGTCTCATTTTTCTTGATTTGATACGTGAATATTTAGGGATGAGTGCAGATCATGGATCTCAGTGTTGTGTATTTTTCTCCACTCCCCTGTTGCCTCTTCCTTAGGCTCAAATATCTCCCTTGGCACCCTCCCTCAGTGGGAGAGACCAAGTTTCACACCCATACAAAATAACAGGCAAAATTATTGTTCTGCCATCAGCAGTTGTTTTTGTTGCAGCATTAGAGTCACTTTTTCCAAAGAGATACAAATGACACTTTAAAACTTCTGGATGCTTTTGTTGACCATAACTGTGCCTCTAGATGGGCACGTTGGGAAACACATTTCACCCCCCCGAATGTACTATAAGCGTCACCCATTACTTTTCCCAGTCTTTTGTCGTTTATGTACTGTAGCACTTCATGAAATCACTTGCTGGTATCAACTTCTGAATCACAAGAAGTTGTAGAAGTGACTGACTAGTGTTTTCCACTGCCTCTGGGTGTCACTTCAAGTAAGCCTGTGACAAAGGCACGCTATCATACCAAACCAAACATCATGCAGTGTTTGTTGCCAACAGACAAGAGTAAAGGTAATGTTGTAAACAAACACAGGTTTTCACATGTTACTTTTAACCACCCTTTTCCAGGATGATTGTTCTTGGATGGGTTTGATCTTGGATTTTGCATTAGCCGCTCCTGCACGCTGGACAAGATACAAGATTATCTCTTGTTTCCTGGGGAAACCTTTCATTGCTGACTGCTTTATCCAACTGCAGTAATAACAGGTTATTGTAAAATTATTTTATGGGATATAAAACTGCGTGATGGTTTGGATACATATGTAGGCTGTTCCTGTGTGTGTCGATGTGTGCAAGTTCACTGACCAAACAAAAGTCAGTTTTTCTTTACTTGAGAGCACAGGTGAGGGACCAGAAGTGTCACTGTGGCCAGGATTCTGTAGCTTAGACTGTGGACTTGAGTGCGGAACCCCATTTTTTTTTTCGAAACTGCTTGACGAGTAGGCCACCATGTGACTTGTGGATAAGGCGCACATTGGGGATGATCATGTATGTGAGGTAGAGAAAACGGTTCGTAGGCCACTTCCAAGTTCTGCGGGCAGTTCTGTGGTTCCAGTTCTCTGCCACCAAACCTGCTAACCAGGTGTAGTGCATTAACTAATGGTGTAATCCTTCATTTCCTTGTGGGAAGACTAAGAGGTGCAAGTGGTCTGTGCCTATGAGAAGCATTGACTGTTTGTGCTTTAATTTGTAACGTAGTTGTTTTCTTGGGAACTGATTTCTGTAATCATGTAACTGCAGTGCAGTTACATGTCTGTTCAGTGTGTTTGCCTATGTTATAAGCACTTGTATCCATTTTGAGATGAAAGCTGACTGACGTGACATGCAGTGTGATCGTGGGAAGCGCTCAGTTCCTATAGAGTGCTGTGATGCGTACAGCACTGTGTTCGTACAGAAACTGTGCTCTGTCACTTGCCAAGTAATATTTTCTGCAGTTGGGATGTCTGCCCGCCTGCTTGAATGTGTAATTGTCTTACTGCGAACGCACTTGTAGTGAACTGCAGTGTAGACCGAGTGGCACGGGGATTCACGCGTTCGCGTTGGTACGTACGAAGTGTTGAATGGTGCCGTTTCGGAAGAGATACCCACGATCTGTGCTTGCTGCTGCCCCTGGGCGTGTGCCGCCCTGCTTGGGGCCACGTTTCCCCACGCGAAATCGACGCTTGACCTGCATGTGGTTAGGAGCGGACGACGTTTCTTGCGTTATGACGTTTTGGCCCGGGCGACGTTTTTTCTCGCGACTCAGAACTTTTCGTGGCCCTCATTTTGGTCGCCATTTGATTGCCACCGTCTAGGTCTTCAGTCGGAGGTCGGAAGTGCCGCTAGAAATATCACGTGGCCGAGTATTTACAGGCACTAATTGTTCTGTAGCACCGATAGTATACAGTGACCCGTCTGGGATGTTGAATTTGTAGTAGTCACTGGTTTGCTGTAATTTGGGTAATGTGTAGTTGTGTTTGATTAAGTGAAATTGCTAACAGGATGTCCTGATTTCACGTTTTGTACTCCGTGTTCCAAGATTTCCCGTTCTTCTTGGAGCCCACGAAAGCGCGTCTGTACTGCTCCGAGGTAGCGCGCCGTCTGTATACTGCAGGTCCCGGAATGTTCTTCTGCTGCGGCGCGGGAAGGCAGAATGTGTGAAGCCTGATGGCGAAGTTTGACCGCGGCCTGTTGTTCGTGATGGCCCGATCATTTGTAAACTCAGTACTATGTGTAGTGTGGCTGTGTCAAGCTGGAACAAGACGATCGCAGTGGCTAACGTTACGTCATACCGGGACAGCATACGGACTGTGTGTTAACTTGCGAAACGTGGGGTAGGCCGCACAGTGCCGCTTCTGAACATGTACGTTGCTTTGGTTCACAGACTGTTACGTGAAAAGGGAGCCATAGTGTTCTCTTTCTTGGAAGAAAACGGGTTCCTAAACAGCATGCGTTGAGAGCTGTCTCTGTTAAACTGGCATGAAACACCAGTTAATTAACCCGTGACCTTAGTTTGTCAGATCTGGGATTCGAACGGTAGACTGCTGGCTACAGCTATTTTCGCGCTGTTTGAGAGCATGTGGACTGTGTGACTAGAACAGCGTATTGTATTCGGCGTGAACGGTCGCACTGCAGTGCAGTTCCCACCAGGGTGTGACTTTGATACGTGTCCCAACGTGCTAGTGGTAGCGCTCAGTGTGACAGACTTGTAATATCTCAGTACCGTGTTAGAAGGACATTACAAGTCCGACATCGTACGAGTTTATATCTCAGTCACAATTAGGATTTGGAAAGAACAAAGGTTGCTCTTCTGCAGCTGTAAATTTCCGTACGTGCTGACGCTAAAGAATACATTAAGCTGAAACTAAATCAGAATACGTGAATACATGATACGGCGCTCACCGTGCCACTGCCGGCCTCCTCCTCCTCCTCCTCGTCCTCCTCCTCTTCTGCTTTTCTTCCTCGTATGTGAAGAATAAAACAGCAGCACAGCACAGCTCCATTCACTGCTGTGTGTTTTAGTGTTAAGAGTGCATAAAATGCATTGGACACTACATGTTTCGGCTGTGTCTCAGCCATCTTCAGGTGTCTGCGACAGGAACTAACTACATACAAGTATGTGTCACGTTTGGCGTGAGGCAAGTGTGCCGTCTTACGTTTGTCGGAACAAAATGTTTGTAGCCGATATATACACTTAAACCGCGACTTTAGAAGAGAGATAAAGTATGTATGCAGACGATTATGAGGTGAGTTAAAGTATGCTGTTAAAATTAACGCTAACTGCTTCGGGAAAACAAGTGGAGCTGGCAAGTGCGGGCAAGTACGTCGGTGCGGGTTGCGTCTCCTTTTCCGGGGGTTGACGTCTCGGTGTGCGCTTCGACTGCCGACTGTGCCTCTTTCTGTTCCGTAAGCATGTGCTTTTCGTACCCGGTGTTGCAGTTGCGTTGCGCGGTCTTACGAGTATCATGATTCGAATTGGTTGTCGTCTGAGGACCAGCTGCGATGCTGAAGTGTGTTGTGATGTGAAACATCGAAGCCTCGAGCCATCTGTTGACGCGCCTGGTGTCGTGCTGCTGTTGGGGTGGGTCTCGATGTGGCGCCACGAGTCACGCTGCTCCCTGTTGTAAGTTGGTATTCCAACCGTGTGCACTTTCCCCGGACATTCGGTTAATTGCTGTCGATATTTAGCCGGCACTCTGCTGCATGTACTGTAAGTCTGCGTGTCGTCCAGCTGACAGTCGGCTGTTCTGGCGCACTTTCGCGCGCAGTTCTTCACACATCGTGCTGCCATATGTTGTGAGTTTATCTGTTCCCGAGGCCGGTGGTGATGTGACGTCTGTCTTTTGCTAGGTCGTAGCTAAACACAGTGCGGCACGATCAGCGTCTTCATTATGATTCTTCTTTTTATTATTATTAATAGTAAGTAATTCGTGCTTGTCATAAACTCTTGGTGCTGCCGCCGCTGGTGACGGTGCTGCTGGTGGTTGTGGCTCCTGCCTTTGCCATGTGGTATCTGTAACAGTGAAACCAGGCACCTCCTGTAGGGATACGAAGGGTATATAGCCCCATACAAATTCTGAAAACCCTCCCGGACGGAAATTTTTTCGTCTAGGAAGAGGACTTGTCGTGAGGAAAGGTAAGCGCGTCTATGCCGTATCGCGTTAAAGCGAAATCACCTGTATGCCCCACGCCGACACCATGGGCCGCCGCGTCGTGTCAGAGAGAACACAAAATCATCAACACATTCAAGCAATCAATTACAACACAAACGAGATAAATTAAAGGAATTAGTGACACTTATGAATTGCGCTTACCGTAGGTTCCCCTCTCATGAAGGATCATCAGAATTATCTCCGGCTCTCTCCCTGAAATATGGGGTAACTTAGAGAGTCCAACCTCAAGCAAACACTGGCACATGCAGTCTTCAGTCGGTGATCTCATTAACAAACGCGAAATGGTGTGACACTGCATACTTAGTACTTATGGAAACAGGTAATTAAAGTTTCCCTATCCCTAAGTAGGGATACGAAGGGTATATAGGCCCATACAAATTCTAAAAACCCTCCCGGACGGAAATTGTTTGGTCTAGGAAGAGGACTTGTCGTGAGGAAAGGTAAGCGCGTCTATGCCGTATCGCGTTAAAGCGAAATCACCTCTGTGCGACGCGCTGTCGCAGCGGTCCCAGAAGTCTGTACGTTCCATTGTCATACAGGAACATTAACAGGGTTTCCGGGCCTCCCCCTGAAATATGGGGTAACTTAGAGAGTCCAACCCCAAGCAAACACTGGCACATGCAGTCTTCAGTCGGTGATCTCATTAACAAACGCGAAATGGCGTGAGACTGCATACTTAGTACTTATGTAAACAGGTAATTAAAGTTCCCTGCCACCACCTGTGGGAATGTTAAACGAAACTAAAAACATTCGAATTGCTGCGCTGGTGCAAATAATATTAAAGTGGTCTCCTCAAAATCTTGTTTCTCTGGCTGTTGTTATAACTTCCCCCCGAAAGGTAAGCTATCGTACATTTCGAAATTTCAAAAGGATTTAGCACATCACTTCCAATCGAAATCTTACCTACACTCCCGTACCTACAGCAGTCTATTTATAGCGGTACCTGGGCTAGGGCATGCCTTCACCTTTGTACAGCTTATATCGCAGCGATTCACGCACATGTACTGGTTACATTTTGTAAGGAAATACATGTGGCATATTTCCGTCTACTTTACACTACTGCGTAAACACACACAAGACGACAGAACTGCCGTCGTTAGGTTACTGGTTATCTAGTTAGTGGGACGGTCCTAACAACTGCATCGTCTAAGTACTGTACAGAACTCAGCATATACATACGTTTCTATAGAAAATTTATTTCTAATGCAGTAAACATGTAAGAGACTCACTTCCATAGGTTTGGTACGGTTCATCCCGACAGGCCTGCGGTAGCCTCGCTGCGCAAACAAGCACTGTAGTTGCTTACTTGCCATTTTCTTTGAGTGAATTAATTCGAATTGTATGTATGTTGCTATGAGCGAGTTTAACATTACGGCTTATTACATGTAATTTCCCTTCAGTGCCTGTTGTCATTTGCTGATTTTCACTTGGACTGCACCAGGCGATGCAGCTTTACGATTCTCTGTCACATGGGTAAGAGAAGCCAGTGCTGTTGAAGCGGAAAGGAAATGAGTTTGGTGTATATAACACAAACACAATAGAGCTATACATGTGACTAGGTGTGGCAGTGACGCCACTTCCTGCTAGTTCTCAACAGAAAATAAGCGCGACCATGGATCGTCTGTGCCAAA
This sequence comes from Coptotermes formosanus, assembly GCA_013340265.1. Lineage (NCBI taxonomy): Eukaryota > Metazoa > Arthropoda > Insecta > Blattodea > Rhinotermitidae > Coptotermes > Coptotermes formosanus. The sequence continues at coordinate 23,721 of BLKM01000845.1, forward strand.
TGGGTTTAAACCCAAAATTATCGCGTAAATGCGAAAAGTGTAAGTTTTCAAGTTCCGTTAAAGGGAAATCGTGCAAAAT
>BLKM01000845.1:47139-66220 GCA_013340265.1 Coptotermes formosanus
GTAGTGCCTTGAAATGTCGGGAACCTCACACAGTGTCACATCCCAGAAGACTTGATTGCTTTTCCTCAGACAAGCATTTAAAAGGATGTTTTAGCTGTCCATGTAATACCAGTTTGTTTTGCATCCTGGTTATGTGCATGTATATACACTTAGCTTTGTCTGCGTGGGAAGGTTGTTGTCTTCTTGGATGTGACACTGTGTGAGGTTCCCGACATTTCAAGGCACTACAGTCCTTCCAAATGTAGCGGGCCACTCACCCAACAACAAAACACCTGAATCCTCTGCAACATCACTCCGAGAACCTCACACATCATGCATGTGGCCAAGTTCATACTTCAGGGAATTATAGCAAGAAATAAAAGTCCATTCATAATGAACTAAGAGTAGATATAATTTCAGATATGCTTACTACATCTCAGTTCAGAATCCCTTTGCCCCATTGTCAGCTGTCTAGAAATACAAAATTTAAAATTAAAAGTGTAATATTTACAGTTCTTTTGTACAGGTGTGAAACCTGGCCTGTCACATTAAGCAAAGAACAAAGAATCAGCATATCAGTGACAAGTGCTGTGAAGAACATAGACTTAAGAACACAATAATTGGGGACTGGTTGAACTCATCTCATGTGCAGCTTCACAGTTTGCAGCCTACACCAACTGTCATTTGTGTTTACAAAGCAAAAAGGAGGTAATATGGGAGTTGCAATTAGACGGATACTGACTCAACAACTCAAGGTCTTTATCACATACCTGATACCAAGGCCACACAGCATATAGAAGCACAAGAAATGAGGCAAATGAGTGTTAAAGCATGGGAGTGAAGAGTTCAATTGGGAGTCCCACGCACGAATGTGAGGACAATATTAAAATGGATCTTCATTTTCATGGCTGAACAGCCCTATTGGGCCTAGGCCTCCTCCTTGTCGAGGTTTCGAGATCATGCTCAGACACACCACACTTGGTAGGATTCCTCTGAACGAGTGATTGGCCCACCACAGAGACCTTTACCTGACAAGAGTAGTTCTTGACGTGTCACAGCAACGCACTGCCTTCATCTTCAACGGCCTCTTTGAACTGCTTGACTCTGACCATAAAGCCACCACACACCTTCAGAACTGCTTGACTCTGACCATAAAGCCACCACACGCCTTCAGAACTGCTTGACTCTGACCATAAAGCCACCACACGCCTTCAGAACTGCTTGACTCTGACCATAAAGCCACCACACACCTTCAGAACTGCTTGACTCTGACCATAAAGCCACCACACGCCTTCAGAACTGCTTGACTCTGACCATAAAGCCACCACACGCCTTCAGAACTGCTTGACTCTGACCATAAAGCCACCACACACACACCTTCAGAACATCATGATCCACCAACCCAGTGACACAGGATCACGTCCCAAAACACCTGAAGAAACAAAAACCATGACGTGTGCGTAAAATACAAACCAAATCTTTCAACAAGTTCTTAGAAGTTCTCACAGATCTCACAGTTTTAGTTCAGATAATTGAAAGGAAGGGTTCATTTATGATATCTTCATGAATTTGATAGAGTAATATTAAAATGGACCATATGGAAATAATCACACATTTACCACTAACTCAGACTATACAGCATCAAAATATATCATACATATGTCAGTTGGTTTCAGCTTGTTTGAGATAACGTACAGTGGTACACAATGGCCTTCTGTGTCAACAGCGGAGAAAGAGAGAGGAACAGCATTTCTGACTGGTTACCTACCTGTCAAATTATATATCACAGGGGTATGGCAAACGACTGATAATAGACCTTCTATATTTCTAGTCCCAAGCCCTATGGTAAAGTAATCTATTTATGCAGCTGGAGGAACGTTCAGGTGGATTCCACTGACACAAACAACAGGAGATGGCATGAATGAGTGTCATACCTTCATACCTTAGTTGCCATGTACAGGAATGTCCCACCTTCAAAAAGTGGATTGTTCAGCACATTCTCCTTCCATAGAGTTGGGTCAGTATCATCCACCTCAACTGGAGTAACATGCAGAAACACAAAATACTTAATGCAAGTTACAGCATAGTTATATAATTCAACAAATCAGAAACAGCTGACAGGTATGTCAGAATCTGGCATATCTGTCAGCTTATACCACACAGCCCCAAGTACACATTCACCGTACTGTAATTGAACCCAGTGTATATAACAAACTTCAACAGCATTTCCACCCATTACACTGGGATATCTAATAACAACTGAAAACCAACTACAGACTAGCAAAAAGTGCAGAAAGATTTAGCCAGATGGTACAGCTACAAACATGTGGTCCAGCTCAAATGCAAATGTACGTCTGTATATGTCACAATAATCCAAAAATACCATAAACTGCTAAAATAACACTGAAAAGTGCACAAACAGCTTCTTGGAGTGTTCAAACAATAATTAAAAAGTAATGTCCATCCACAACATTTTGGTTTATTTTGGCCATTCAAGGACTAAGACAACCTATGGGACTCTTCCAAAAAACATACCAGGTGTTCAGTGGAAACATGAAAATATACAGCACAAGAAATTAATTCAAACTCTGAAATGCCGTCTGAATACCTGAATGAAACACGTGACATGGGATGACACAAACCTAACCTCACCGCCTAGCTCACCATTATCTAGCTTCAACCGTCCTTTGTACACCGTTGTGAAAATAATTCTATGTATGTGTTCAGAATACTGCACGATGGCTAAAATGATAACTGCAATACACAGAGATAACAAAACTATAAAAATTATCTTACATGCTTTGTGCACTGACTTAATAACATCAGTCTGGCCTTGTTCAATTGCTGTCTTAATGTTATCACTAACTTTTTGCAGTACCCTCGATGAGCCTACCAAATTATTCCTAACCGAAATTTGTCAAGCGCACAAATTAATCTTGCACACACTAATTCAAATATCCTCTGAAAAACCACAAAAATATGTGTCTTATTACGCTGTCATCACAAGCACTACCACACATTACCGCCACTACCTACATAATCTGCGCTACAGGCACAGAGCATAAACTGGCTGCAGATCAAACACTGGCGCTCTCCTCCTCACAGTTTTATTTCCTCCCTCCAGGGTGCGCCAGTGTGCAAGTCCCACTCATGTGACTCCATCACGAAGCTCCTCCGGTGGAGGCCATCAGAACAAGTGCCAATGTGATTAATTCGACGAGAAACAAGAGCCGAGGCGCAAACCCGTGCGCCTCGCGCCTCCAACCAAACAAAAGGGGACCAATGGGAAAAAGTCATGCAGCAATACATACATGTTTTCGACAGGATTTATGTTTTCCACAAACGTTGCCACGAGTGTGCAATGTAAGTCAACTGCACCCTCTTCAGCAAGGACAGTACAAATCTTTTTCTGTTCTGTTCTAGTGCAGCCACAATGCAGCTTAAAAAAACTATGTAAAAAACTAACATTCGAGTAGTTCCTACGTAGGGACGGCCTTCGGCCGATTGGACTGATCTGACAAAATTGGGCACCGCGTTTGCTAAGGCCGGCACTGTTCACATGCTAACGAGGCTGATGGTGAAGGGCATTTGAAAGTAATCTCTGCAGAAAGGAGACACAATGAACTGAAACTAATGTACTTTAAAGTTATATATATTTATATCCATCAGGCAATCATGACCAACACCTTTGTATCTGTACACCAGCTTGGATGTTTAATATTAAAATTAACATACCATAGTTGGATGAGCAGACATACCATGCCATTTAACAAGGTTAAGATCTTTTTTATTAATACATGGCTCCCAACTTACTTTTACCAAACTTACATCTCTTGTAGAGCGTGTGGGGGGAAAAGCAAGATACAAAGCTTCAGTTAAATCACTCATACGGGAAGGCATGACACTGACGAATATCCACTTTGGTCTTATACTACTGCAGGCAACTTGTCTACAAATTTGATACTACCCATCCCATTGTGCATAAATTACAAGCAAATTGTAATTTGTATTTTATAGTTTACATCATTTGTAAGATCTTGCAAAATTTTACAAAAAATTTCACATTTTTACCTTGAGTTTTAAGTTTTTGTACAAACGAACACCTGATGACAATCGGATTGATCGAAACGTGTATTGTTTTAAAAAAAATAATAAATATAGATTCTGTCAGATGGAAGACAGTGTTATTTATGTGACTCTTCTGTGGTAAGTACATGGGTATAATTCTGATGTCCTGTGATACCTCTTCAAATGCTCAACTAGTCACAATTAATGCAAGATTTTAATCAATGTATTTCTCTTTCCTTTAGTTGTCACACAGCGAATCTCACCATGCTAAATGTTTGACAGAAACTGATTACAATGCACCATGATGCTGACTACACATAACACACTCATGCCTGGGTGGAAATACAGAAACCTGTTCCCCTAGCAGCCATAATAATTGGACAGTTAAAGCAAGTTTTATATTTTATAAATTCCACATCTATGAGCAAACTTACATGATTTCTCATGGTGTATAATGAGTCAACTTGCCACAGTGCCATCATGACATTTCTCAACAGATAAACTGCAAAGCACATTGCACATAAATCAGCCTCCTGCACCCCCACTGGCTAACATCACAGCCATGTTAGCATGATACCGTCTTCCCATTGTCAGCATGTTAACTTTGTGCTGCTATCATTTGAAATATATACAATGTTTAAGGTATATGTCTCAGTAACACATGGAGAGTGCGAGCTTTTTTCTGTGTGAAGCTTTTGAATACATCTGTAACTCAGAGCAAGGTAAAGAAAAGTTGGCTGTGTGCTTAATTAAGCACCAATTCTTTCCAAAATTGTTGTCAAAATAAATGCTAGTCCACAATTTCTTTCACGAAAGCCTAAATGCAGACTGACAAACATCCAAAAGGACTGTCAATTAACACTGACAATTTGCTACCACTACCCTGGTGGCTGCCACATTGGCTTCTGCAAGCAGCAGGCTGGTGTGCCGTGTGTGACTGTATCTAGATGTACTGCACATGTACAGTTGCATCTAAATACATTATGCTTTTCACAGTTAAGTCCTACAGTTAGCAAAACGTGCACATTCAAACAACAAGTATGGAGCAGACCAAAAAATATTTTAGGTAAAAGCCATAACACACTTAAAATATTTGTGCTATGAATATTGCAGCACATTGAAACTGAACATTACTGCTAACGGCCTGTTTATGCTAACCAGTGAAATAGCGCACACAGGGGTGTAATACCATGCAGTCTGGTTAATAGGTAGCAACTGTTACAAGCAACCTGCTGCCTCCATCTTCAGGTATAAGGCTACACCACACAGCAAGGAGCGAGGACAGCAGATCTTGTGGACAGTACTGCCCTGTCTACGACACCTTGCTGCTCTAATTAATGTCCTATACTTCTGTCTCACTTACATTCTTTCCTTGTACAGCTTCCTCTTCTACCACAAAGATGGAGAAAACAGATTACCCCAGAATGGTGGTATCTGTATGCCACAACAACATAGTATCTAGTAAATTGCTGCATTTCACTTGTTGTTTGCCACACTTTTTTAATTCTGACTTCCATATCTGTTTGTATGGATGAATAAACCCTATATAAATAACATCAGCTTTTCTGTATGCACATCTATTTTCCCCATGGATTCCATCACTTGTAGTGCACCTTTATGGAATCCACTTTTGTCCAGTTTATTTAATATCACAAATCTTAAAACACAGAAAAGTGTTTTAACTTGATATAGAGTCAAAAACTTAGCCTTTATAACGCCCAGTTTTAACACCTTACCCCTCTGAAACCTGAAGTTCATGTAGGTAATAAATCAGTTCCTACATCACAGAAAGCTGTACATCCTCAGGACAAGAACCCATACAGTTAATGCTGTTCAGGGAAATGACCAATGTTTATTGTGATAATCTTGTCAAACACATAAATGCATTGTGTGGCTTAAATTCAGGCTTCTTAATATTTAAACAGTTGGTACATACCTCATACAATTACCATTAACAGTACTTCAAAACTCTGTGATCTCTCACCCTGGTCATGCAGCTGGTCATATTACTAGTCGATCAAAACTGAGTAAATAATTTTTTATTTTATTTGAGATGTGGTTTAAGTCATAGCATCTCAATTGCAGCATGTCTTACTGGATGTACCTTCAGCTGTTTTATTTGAAGCAGTTGATGGGACAGCCTCTGATGATATATCAGCTGCAACCAGTTGAACAGATCAGGATTGACACAGGGCACAAATGATCAATAGAATCGAGGCCAAGTGTTAGAGTCCGCAATACTTTGGTGTCCATGAACTGCACAGGATGTACAGAACACTTCCACAGCATCACTGCCAGTAAAGTGAAGCCACTGCCTGCTGAATGCTTGGAACCTGTAACTTAATTTTTATTGGATCAGTTCCTTACTCTACAACAACAAAAATTCCTCTATTGCCTACTTTTCTGTACATTTCTGTCAAGAAAGCAAGCCACACAAATATTTAATCAATATCTGTCCAAACACAACTAAATTCTATTCATTATACAGAACTACATGTTTCGACATATCTCAGGTCATCCTTAGTTTCACAGTTGGTCTGTACAGCATAATGATGAAGCAATACACACTATGTGAGACCCACATGCCGTATGTTTCTTCCTCAATGTGTTTACAGACCAATTATGAATGTAAGAACAATGTGAGATAGGACGAAACATGTAGTTCTGTATAATCAGTAGAATTTAGTTGTGTTTGGACAGATATTGATTTAATTTTTGTACTACTAACAACACAATGGAATGACATCTGTTAAAAATTACGCCATACTAATTAAGGTAGAAAGGAGAATTAAAGTGTAAATAGCTGGGGTTTGCTCTCAGCAGCTTGCAGGATAACATTAACATGGGTCTTATGAAGATGAACTTTCATGGAACTGGCACCGAATTTGGTCCAGTGGCAGACTCTGGTATTTGAGGGTTTCAACATTTAGACTGTTGCTATTCATCATCATCATCATCATCATCATCACCACCACCACCACCACCACCACCACCATCATGAGCTGTGGAGTGTTAGGCATTGTTCCTATTCCTTATCCCTCAAGGTGAAATACTGTTGCTACTAGTGAGTACATTATATTGTACTGTGTTAGATACAGCATGGGGTTAGAAACAAGACACCTGGCCAAATTACCGTAACAGTAAGGATATGCAGCTAGTGTATATGTTGGCACTAAAATGAGTAATTCTATTAGGGAACAGAACACATCAAGAGAATACTTTAATTAAAGAATGTGATTAAACTAACATGAAGCACAGGAACTGGTTATTCAAAGCAGATGTTTCAAGGCAGATGAAGTGCAAAATAGTAACACTTTTTACATGAATAATAACACTTTCAAGACGCCTAGATGGGGAACAAATTATTAAGAGCCAAGCAACAAAGCAAGGAATTGTATTAATGTACTGTCATATAGTTCTGTAAGGTGAAAATTAATGCCATTTATTGGTTAATGTATGCACAGCCTAGTTAAAGTCAATTAAGATTTCCAGTTACCTGCTTCAACTAAATTGCACAGTTAGTGTATGAAATACTTCATGTATTCAGTGAAATGTGGGAACTGCATACTTCAACTGTGACACATACATGGTCTGTGCAACAGGTACGTTCCCAAGGTCATAAAAGTTAAATGACAAGTCATAACAACATTAAATGTAGCTCACATATTGCACTGAAGTATCATTCCTCCTCAACATAATTTTTGAGCACGTTGATGCATTGTCCCACATTGGCACAAGTTTAAAAACTCCATCTTGGTAGAAATAAGGGTCTTGCATTCAGAACCAATCATGAACAGCAATTTCCACTTCCTCACTACTCTGGAACTGGTGACCTTCCATGAGTTGGTTCAGTGATCCAAGCCAGTGATCTGTTACATGTTACCCCTGCTACAAGTACTACATCTTACCAAAAAATAAAATGGTTGATTACCACAATAGTTACAGGCTAGGAAGCCTCACTTATTTAAAATTCCTCATATCTATGTCTATGTCTATATATATATCCTCCTGAAGGTATCTCCACTTTGAAATAGTGGTGTGGCTTGCATGGTCAAATGATCCTAAGCACTATGCCAGTGGTAGCGCAGCTACTGGTAGGGTCTGCCATGCTGGACAGGTTGAGAGGAATGACACAGACTAAGAGAGATACCCGGGCCCTCCAGGTTGGGGGTTGGGCGCTAGGCTAAGAACCTGCCCCCACAAAACAGTGTTACTGAAACAAAACTGACAAGAGGCCCTATGCTCCATATAGCAGTTACAGGACAGCGGCAGCACGTATACGCAAAATGTACATTTGTACTGAGGAGTCAAAAGAAAAGCACACCTGTGCTTGTTTTGCCTTCATCTCCACATCCAGGTGGTTCGCCTTGCTCCAGCCAGATGGCTATACTTCCACTGCTGATGTTGTACAGCCCCATGACTGATGCAACACACTTCAGGCGTAGTTCCCCTCTCAGTGAGAAGTCTGTTCTGTTCAGTCATGTTCTTAACATAGCACCTCCCGCCCATGCTGTCACCATATCTTGTGGCATCTGCAGCAATAGAAAACAACTGGAAAGTTAGTTACCAACTGGATTGCACAGAATATTTATTACTGAACAGGAGAAAGGTATGACTACCACAGCACTTCAGTTTACTATAATCTGCCTGAAAATCTCAGAGACATTTATTTTAAACTAGCTAAAATACCTGTTCTCTGAATAGGCCATTGCTATTTTACAAAAAAAAAAATCATTAAAATTGTTCTGCACTTCCAACTCAGTAAAATTCTATATATAAAAGCCATGAAGAAATAAACAGTGTCAATATTAACACCTGCAAATTTAAAGGACTGTCCTTAAACAGAGCAAGTGTATGGCTGAGTGGAAATTGCAGCTGCCCAAACTGACGTCAGATGTACTGATATTTTGAAAATACACTCAAACCTAGTTATAACACAGAAGTATAATGTAGTGGATAACAGCAATGAAATAACTGGTACCACAGACTGTACGACACTATAGGCAAGGTGTCGTATAAATCGATGTCATTATAACAAGGTTTGACTGTAAATATATAATCTCCTTTGCACAGCCAGTTAATTCAGCACAAAACAATTAAAATAATGAAAGAATGACTGTAATGACAACAGAGCCCTTGGGCTTGGTCAGTCAGTGACAGGCACACTAGTGTCTCCTGCACTGTGCACAAAATATGAGAACCAAACACATTTGATACAAATAGATACACTGTACTGATTATATACTACATTTCAGTACTTTTTGCACCAACAGACCTCTAGTTTCAGTAGATACACAGCACTAGATATAGCATAGTAAGCTAGAAGGACTGAGGATGAGCCACTCCAGCAGTTACCAGAACAGGGGTGGACAAAGCTGACCTGACATCACTCTCAGACTGGCCCACTGCAGCACATTAACATTCCAACAAACCATATGGAACTGTGCTTGTTCTGTGTATCCTTATGTTAGAAATATGATTTTTATCTTTGTCATTCCATTGTGTTACGCATAATAACAAGACAATAAACTGCCATCAACACAAATAGTAAGTGTTTTATGATTAATTTCTCAAGTTATTTCGACCTCAGAAAGTCACCTTCAGGCCAGCAGTATAAAATACATAAAAGAAATTTTTTATTGTATTAAGTTTTTAACTGAGCCTTCAATTTTACAATTTAATATAACATGTATTTTATCTAACTGTAAATTTGAGATCTCAGTTTATAACTTAATAGAACTATGCACCATTCCTTTTCTGTATTTTATACTACTGGCCAGAAGTTGTACCTCTGAGGTTGAAATGCGTTACAAATTTAAAAATATAACACTTACTAGTTGTGTTGACGGCCATTTCTTTCTGTTATTAGATATGTGTGTATAATTCAATCAGTCGCAATGTCATAATAATGTCAACTGTGCATTCGCCTCCATTCCTACAAAATGCTGACATCTCTCCATGATAGTGAATTTACTTACTGCACGGTTATTGACACAGAATGTGAGAGTTGGTGGTGACAATGATGGCTGAGATGCGCACTCCACTGTCAGCAGCTCACCCTCCCTGTAGCTAGTGCTCACCACTGTCATCACAGGTCAGGAATCCGGGAAGTCTGCGAAGACCCAATTATTAATGTATGATTACACGGAGTGTTCAGTTTATGATGCGGCAAACATGCCTGTAACAGCTTGTCAACCCAGTCCACTTACGTGCCCATACCAGGCTTATGCAGCATCAAACCTCTTTATCAATGTCAGATTTGGTCTTTAGTCCATCCAGACTGTTTTGGTTCATTTCTTATTTCTTCAGTGTATCCTTCAATCTCTCTCATAAATTATCTCTCTCTCTCTCTCTCTCTCTGTGTGTGTGTGTGCGTGCGTGCGTGCGCGCGCGCGCGCGCCCACGCGCGTGTTACTTTTAAATAATTGTCATGCTTCAACTCATACGAATAGGTGCAGCCATTTACTAAGTTTTACGGAAGTTACCACCTGTGGTAAAGACTTCAATTCGACTTACCCAGGACAGCGAGTTCATCTTCAGAACACTTGGTGGTGAACAGGGCGGCATCAGTTGACACTTCACAGATTTTCTGGACAGATGGAGTGATATATTTTTCACAGATACCTGGTTTGCATTTGATGACATCTGTGACACAAACATGCAGATTAGGTGGATTTGGCACATCGACACATTGTCATCTCCACCCATAAACGTATTTCTTTTCCGATACTCCAGTAGGCCTATACGCCACACCTGCTCCTGCCTCATCCCAGACTGTTCACTATCCATCAACACATCGTCCTATTTGCCCTAACAGTTACCACCGGATTCTAAAGGCATAGGTATATAGTTTATCAAATGGAGGTAAAGCAATCCCCTTACAGGCCTGGACAGGCCCAGAAGAGTCCAGGAGGCTGAGTTTCCCAGATTTAAAGATGGTAGACATATGAAGGTGGTGAGGTTGTCAGCTCTAGGCACCGGCCGCCTTCACCACCCAGCAAATATTCTTCGTGATCACTTCTGTTACAGACTGAGTTGAATTAAATGAAGGTAGTTAAGAATATATAGCCTATTTTGAGGTGTTAACCAAATATGTTTCAGGAGAAGCTGTGTAAAACCACGAAAACCCTCAGTCAGGATAGCAGGTGTCCTGACCGGGTTTTGAAACTCAAACCTTTTTAACACCACTCAGAAACGCTAAACACAGGAACGTTATGTCACAGTGTTTGGGCAGTGGATACGCCTCGCGGTCTCTGTCACTAAAGTTCAGTCCGCTGAAATCCAATTATTCGCAGGTTTCTTACTGCAGAGTTGTGGGTTTAAATCTAAGGCAGTTTATATGGCAGAGCAACAGCTAACTGAAACTGGGTCTAGATGGCGGTAGGAGGAGTGGAGGACATTAAGCGTCTTGGCTTAACTGAAGCAGAAAGCCTCTACCCATATTCTCTAGCCTCAAATAACTTCCCAGCGGCATAAAAACTTCTATCCTACTACATGCTTGAACAGGCCCAGAGTGTTCCAGGAGATTGAGGCTCCCAGACTTAAAGACAATCGGCACATGAAGGTGGTAAGGTTGTCAGCCATATGCACCGGCCGCCTTTACCACCCAGGAAATATTCCTGATACTCATTTCTGTTGGGGGCTCAGTTGACCCCACGGCCTGACCCACCAATTTGGTGCCCGATTCAAACCCTGAACTGAATACTGGGTGTTCTTAAATTTCACGTAGGTTTATCAGCATCTTCCCAAATCCTTTCCAGTTCACGACTCATTCATCGTCACGAGTCTGGGCCACTTCCAGCATCATCAAAAATACTACGTGTTATTCAATAAACAAAATTCCCAACTCAAAATGCCGTGAAGCTATAAAAGGAGGCGGGAGTGCAGGTCCACACATTCATCTTGGCACCAGACAGACAAGAGTGGTCGCTTCTTGCCCCAGCCACTTCGCCCTCAGTACCACATGAACATGAAGCTGGGAGGATCTGAGGCAGCCTGGATGTTGTCGAAAACAGAAAAATTTCTTGCTCTGCCAGAATTTCAACCACAATTCATTGGTCATCCAGCCCACAGCCTACGTGTTACAGTGACTGACCTATCTCAGCTGCCTTAAAGTCCATTTCTTACCCAGTGTACAGCATAGCCCTTCATACATAGCAAACAGTTGCTCTGTGAGTCAAAAAATTTCTCAGTTTTGGGGATGTTCATTAAGTGTTCACAAACATAAACCCACAGCTCATCCCTATTCTCAGCCAGATTAATCCAAGCAGCAAACTCACACTTTATTACAGATCCACATCAATATTACTCTCCCGTTTATGCCTGGGTGGCCCAAGTGGGATCGTCGATTCAGTCTCTCTGACCAAAAGTGCATATTCATTTCTGAAGTCTCCCATGAATCTGACATACCCTCCTCACCTCCCTCCCATTCATTTTGTAACTTTGACATTACCTCATGAGGAGAACACATCATTCCTTCAATTTAGCGTATCACCAAATGACTCCAAACATTAACAAGTCAAGAACTGCACACAGGCAGTGTAACATTTCTGATGCATTCACTCACCTTTGTTAAATTATTCCCAAAATCATAAGACACACACAAAAATAGAACATTGTTACATCCCCCTAGTTCAGTTCACACCTTCACACACCGTTCCTATATGATTCACTTCAACTACCTGCACCTCTTAACATACTGGAACACAGTGAAATGCCACTTGAAAATTAACCAGCTGGGCTTACAGCACCATGCACTATTGTGACACATGGGATCTTCACTTATGTCTGGGTCTCCCAACACCTCTCTACCCTTTTGTTTCCAACCAAATTTTTTAGCCTTTCCTTACCTCCCCATTTTGCACTATATGGTACTGATTTGATCACTCAGTCTTGGAAAAGGTAAATCACCATTTAACGTGACCACTGCCTTTGTCGAACTGCAAGACACAGTTTACTGTGACTGTACTGTGACAACAGAGGACTTTGAAAACAGCATCTTCCCAGACCACGTCATCACTTCATTCACCACAACTGCCTTCATGAATGACCAGTCCTTGCACCCAGGAATTCAAATGTTAGAAACATCAATCTTCAGATTCTGGAGTTACTGCTAGCAAATGTTTAAGTACACAAATCAGTGCATACAGTTCAGGATGCATCGCAGTATCACAGAAAGTGTGTATGGGCTAGTCGGGAACACAACTCCAACCAGGTAAATCTCATATACAAACCAAGCAAGAAGGCCAGCGCACCATTATGTTCAGTCTACAGCCAGACCACCCTACAGGTGGCCCGCAGGCCCACGTCACCTTCTTGACCAGGGGTGCTACACTGCCCGAGATTCTTTACCAAAATAATTTGCACCCAATTAACTAGCACGCATTACCTATTATGACCACAAGGCGAAGCCGCCTGTCTGCCACTACCATTGTGTAATTGACTGCATCAGGGCAATGAACTAACATTCGTATCATTCTCAACCACTGCATTCTGCTCTACTATATACTGACAAGTATTGTTATTGTTATTGTACTAATCACACCTATTACAGTCAAAAAACTTGCTTTTGGGTCATTCCATGGAAAACCAACACACCTAAGGAACAAAGTGGAACCGGACTTGGAAAATTAGCTTATGTTTTCACACTATAGCCAAACATGCTCACCTAATTTATTTTACCTATCCAACCAACCGCTTTGAAAGTACAGGGTGTTAAAAATCATCAGAAAATTGTAAAAAAGTGCGTGTTTTAAGTTTTTCTTAAATAAGTCATACAAGTAGGCTGTGAAGACAGATGCAGTATAAATTGTTTCAAAGCTTATAAAACTCTCTATCAACTTGTATAAAAGAAATTCTTTAGTAACGATATGTCCTATAGTTACAGGTCCATAAATGTTAAAAAATATACAAATTGGTAACTAAAAAGAAGCATCTTCAATTTCTTCAAAACTCTCCATGATAGCCAGTCACAGCCCCAGTAATAACTGTGCACAAAATTATTGTGGGACATCTGGTGGTTTGAGAGCTATAACAGTGTTTCAGATAAGGCGGTACGTTTCACTAGCCATTCTACATAAGGCTTGCTCACAGCTCGTTATTTTTGCTGTACTTTGTTTATTTTATGGCTTAACTGTTACTGCTTCCTATCTTCTACTATCCTGTCCACCCTTAAGTAAATTGCAATAAGGTTTTTCAGAAACAGAAGTGTTTTGAATAAGTACTTGGGAAATCTATGTTACAGTAAGGACAAAATTCCTGTACGCCATAAGGTTGGCAAACAGTATGGCACCAGTTAAGTGATCAAATACACATTGGCAGTTTGAGAAAGTGCAGACATATGAGTAAATAAGATTATCACTGAGTTCAGCAAGTTTAGTATCACAGACATAAATTTTGTACTTTTGTACAGACAGATGTAATCTCCATACTGTCACATCCACATCACACGAATTTGTAGAAAAAGTTGTATCAAGTCTGAAGAAACTGAAAGTACATGACTTTGTAGCTCACCAGCAGTCTTCTTTTTTGAAAGAAACACACTCTTCACTCCAAGATAGATAAGTCATTGTTTTGGGGGATTTCTTGGAAAATTATTCATTTGTTATTCAGGATGCTGCACAAGGATTTCATTCAAATAATCAGCAAGTCACCATTCATGCTCTTGTTAGCTATTTTAAAAATTTTAAGAATGAGTTGGAAAACCTATGTTTTTCAGAAGGTTTCTATCATGATACTGTGATGGTATACGCTTTCCAAAAGCATCTGATTGCATTTTTCAAAGAAAATGTTCCAAATATTTTAAATGTATATTATTTTTCCTATGGTGCATCAGCGCAATACAAAAATAAGAACAATTTCATCAACTTATGCCATCACAACATTGACTTCGGGATAATTGCTGAATGCCGTTTCTTTGCCACATCACATGGCAGAGGCCCATGTGATGGTGTAGGAGGTACCATGAAACATTCTGCAGATTGTTCCAGCTTACAGCACCATCAGCTATTGACTCCAGCACAACTCTATTCATGGCCAAAAGAACATTTGCCATCCATACATGTACAGCAGTATGTGTGTAACAGTGAAGCTGAACAGACGAGATGTCACCCAAAATTTAAGTTTGACAATACCAGAACAGTGGTTGGAACTCATCAGAGAACAAACAAAATGTCATCAGCAGAAGCAAATCATATGTCCAAGTTATTAGCAGATTTTACGATGATGTAAAACCATTCCAGTGTATGAGACAATGTAAGTTTTTGAAAACAATGTCCAGAAATATGTCATATATCCAGCTACCTCAGAAAGTTTTTGTCAGCCCAAAACAATTTTGTAAACATAAAAAAGCTAACCTTATTTGCAACACTTCTGCCAAGTTTCAATGAAATTGAAGGTCCTACTTTTTAGAAATAAATTTTTGTAATTGGTTTAAGCTGTAGCCTTAAAATAAAAAAGACAGTAATCATACACAAACTTCTTATATTCAGCAAGAAAGTAGATTTATAAGCTTTAAAATGAGCGACAGATCATTGTTTTATGTGCAATACTTAAAACAATATTGGTACAAGCAATTTTCAATACTTTATTTTGACTGAATTTTGTCATTTTTTGAACACCGTATATCTTTGACAATGGCTAAGATACTCCAAATATAATGCAGGGAAGAAAGTTTCAGCTCAAGACAAATATATATGCAAATTTTCAAGAAAATACAGATTATCAAGATTCAGAGGGTGTGTTTTTGATGGAATGACCCCTTTATGGTAAATGCACTATGTCATCACTCATGCAGCCTGCAAAAACAAACACGCTCGCACGCGTGCGCGTGCACACACACACACACATCATGTGAACCGCTACTGAAAACACTTAAGATATCTCTTGTCTTGAGGCACTTTTCTTTGGCATTAAGCATGCGAAGTCAACATGATACCCCTCACTCAGCTCCACTCACCACTACCAAGAAGAGTCTGTCGAGTTTACCTATATGCCACATCTCTTGCTCAAATGTGAAACTTTCTGTCACTCACCCTCAATTGGCTCCAGGTGAGTCTGTAATGCTGGCATCACAGCTCAGTTAACACAATCCTACAACAGGGTTGCTCTTAAGAATGTATCCACTGGAAATTAATGTCCTGGAAAGCTGGACATACTTGCACTGTCAGTCAAAGTGACCATGTGGCGTTCACTGTGGCTGATGTTACAGTCTGGTCTTGCTGGCAAGCAACCACTGTTGAAGAAAGCATGAAGAACAGATTTGTCTTGCCTCCACAACCAGTCAGTACTTAACTACATAAAACTTTTGTTTACTGTTCAACAGAGGTAAATAGTTAACTACTGCAGCTAGGCAAATTAAATTTGGTATCAAGAGAGATATCATAAACATCGGAGACAACACAACACTCTCACATGCAAAATCTGGATTGCTTTCTTTCCAAATATAGTAATGCTGTTTCCAACTACACATGATCTAACATTTTACATATTCAACAACATGGCCATCAGCAGCCTAGGGTAACACTGTGCACCAGTAACATGCAATGGTCAGTTTCCTTACAATGCCTAATGCTAGAAATCCCTGGTGTGCAGCCAGCCCGAGATTGTTTACGCCCATGACCTTGTAGTACCACAAGACATAACTGCCTGTGTACCATTACATTCTGTAATTCACTCCTCACAGATTTCATGCATTTTAAGATTCATTACTGCTAAAAAAAAGATCAAGCATTTTTCAAGAGTCACCACTTTAATCAATACAAAGCTCATGCAGCTTCCACACACGTGGATCACGTGAACCACAACTGAGAAAACTTCAATGCCCCTGCCCTAGAGGCATTTTTCTTCCACATGAAGCACTCGAAACATGACAGCAAGAATGTGTGCTTTATCTTAACTCCCCATAATATACGTTTGGTGCTCAACTGTCAAAAATTTCTCCCACTAACCTTGATTTCACTGCAGGTGAATATGTGCTGTATGCTTCACAGCTCTATCAACATAATCTTCACAGGATTCCTCATCAAAGATGTATCCACTGGAAATGAATGCCCTGGAGAGCTGAATGCAGGGCAGCCAAAGAAAGAAGCTATGTGTCATTCACAACTGCCGATGTTACAATTACGTCACGCTGGTAAGTAACCACCTGTTGAAAGCATTAAGAACCAGATTTGCCTTCCTTCCCTAATCGGTCATTACTGCACATAACACAAGTCAACTGCATAAAACTTTTTCAAATATAAATAAAAAGTTGTCACCGGCAACACCATGAATACACACAGGAACAGCAGAAGTACAGATATAATCAATCCTAACCTTGACAAACCTTGGACATGAGTCAACTTCACGCCCTGGACGCTTTACCCACAGGAGATTAACACCGGTTCCCACAGAATCGGAGGCTCTGTAGGCCCCAGCGACGGGCTCCACGTTTCGCACTAAAGAAGACTCTAACGCCCCTGCCGGGATTTGAACGCCGGGCCGTCCAGTCCGTAGCCTCATCATTACACTACATTAAATTTGGTATGAAAACAGATCATAAGCATACGTCCATGGAATCATGCCTTATTTTAAACTTTTATCCACTTACACTCATGCTTCACGAGATGCGAGCCGCACGTGCTCTTGATTGTACGGGATTCACAGTAGTCCTATTCTTACGATTAACTTAACAAACGACACGTCGCTCTTACATCCAACATCGTAATACTCATTCTTTCCAGACGTAAAATGATTCCTTCAAGCTACACAGGACGCTACAGTTACTACGTGCATTGCAAGCCTGCTCATTAATACGACGAACTCCGCTGCCAACATAACCACACTCGAACCAGCTTACCACTCATCAGCGGCACCAACCTGCCAGCCACAGATCAACTTGTATGCTGTCAGCTACGATTGAGAGCACCTCAGCACGGATAACACACAACAGTTTAATTCATCATTGCCAGTCGTGGGGGATTATATTGCGCAATGCCCTCCATGGGTACTACGATGTACACTGAACTTCTACGTGCCCCGTTATTTATGCAGTCTTATTCAACTAGTCCCGACCTCGTGTCTTTACACGTTTTCAGGCTTTCATGGCGGCAGTTGTTCAGATGTCTTAACCTTCATGGACTGTAGTGGTTAATGTTCCGACGTTTCGGAGGACCTCACTATCTCCCTCTTCAGGGTGAACGAATTCGTTTGACCGGCTGCTTAAGTTTTTCTCCATATTACTTAAGCGCCTAGCCAAACCGATTCAGTCACCCTGGACATGCAGGCAGTATATTCCTCTGAAACGTCACAACATTTAAGCAGGACACACACAAACTCAAACCTTCATGTTTAAAATTTAGACAAGAGGATGACTGAAACAAACCAACCTTAGAAGCAGAGCGTGCACTCCGGAGCACAGACAAAACCATCACTGCATTAACTGATAAAACACCTTACAACAGGTGTTGTACAACAACAATAGATTGTTTAATTTTAATTCCACAGGCGCGCTCTGAGAGCTCTGTTGGTACCTCTGGTGACATTCCAGGTGGATTAGGATCTGGTTCCTGTCGGAGATGGATGGCGGAGGAAACAGGCCCTCCCCCGTAAATTACCCTGACAGAGGACCTGACTGGTTGTCTTACCGGAACTGATCGTCCACTGTGTACTGGACGGTAGCCCCACGGTATGGGGCTCGAACACGCAGGAAACTAAGAGGGTACGGCATGGAAGTTACATCGGTCTGCTGATCAGCGAAGAAGGCAATTCCGAACCCGGCGGCTGGGCGAGAGTAGAAGAAATCGCCGAAACGTCGACTGGACAACAGACCTGCTTGAGGCAAGAGCAACGGAACATACGGCATCCGAACTCCGAACAGCAGCAGCAGTGGCCGGAAGAGCGCGACGGACCGGCTGTCAGAGGGAAACTCGCTGACACAAAGACCGTCGTCACCTGACCGCAGGGCAACAGCTCCGCCAATATGCAACGGCCAGCTTTAATACTTTCCATTGTGCAAATACACGTATATTTCCTAACTTGTTTCTAATTACATTTC